>JAUPMG010078089.1:0-12937 GCA_031762675.1 Pachysandra terminalis | reverse complement strand
TAATAATTCATAAAACGCATCACATGGTCTGATTTTAAATCTGATGTTAAATCAGATTGGCAGTTAAGCTAATATTAAATCATAATGTAAGACTAAACTATTGGTTTGCGATTCGGGCCGTTACAGAACGTCTCCACATAGTCAATTCCATAAATTTGCGTGTACCCTTTGGCAACAAGTCTGTTTTTGAATCGTTCGACAGTTCCATCAGCTTTATGTTTAATGGTGTAGACCCACCTACATCCAACAAGTTTCTTCCCTTCAGGTAAATCAACCACTTCCCATGTTGAGTTCTTTTGGAGGGCTTTCATTTCTTCATTCAATGCTTCCTTCCACGTGGGATCTCTCAACGCATCCTGCATACTACTAGGAATAGATGCAGTAGATAATTGATTCACATTCCTTTGACAGTCTATGGTAAGAAACAGATTTATTCAAGGGATATCTAGTTTTAGACTTAAGGATAGATTCATAATTTTCCCTAGGTTTTCCTCTTGTGATCCGATCAGGTAGCAATTTTATATAGGGTTCAGAACTCAATTGGGACTTAGAAGTGGAATCGGCTTCAGAGAGCAATTGGTTAAATGGTACCGATTACAAAGGAGAAGATGGTACATGATCCAACGAAGATACCGGCGGTACCAGTGTTGTAGACATTGGTACCAATGGGGGCTCGGTTGAAGGTGGTTCCATCTGTGGTTCCATCTGATCCTGACAGTTCTCCTCATCGTACATTCACCACTTATATCGAAGCTGTCCAGAGAGTGATCTAGGTCATAGTCCAAGAAGTCTAGAGATTAATTTAGAGTATGCACTTCATTGTTACTCTCCCCCTGAAGTGGAGCCTTGGGGGCAGGGTAAATCATCTCATTCTCATGAAAGTTAACGTCAAGAGTGACCTTTCAAGAAGGGGAGGTGATAACACCGATAGCCTTTCTGATGCGGGGCATAGCCAACAAATACACACCGAAGAGCTCAGGGTTCCAACTTACTTCACACAGGTTTGTGAAGATGTACAAATGCTGCACACCCAAACACTTTAGGAGGAAAGATTGGTACAGAAGAAGCACGTACAGCCGCATGTAAAGTGTTAAAGGGAGTCTGGAATTGTAGTGTACTTGACGGTGCATGGTTAATGAGGTAAGCCGCATCAGTGACAGCTTCACCCCAGTACCTAGCGGGCATGTGGGCCCCGAACAAGGAAGCACAAACAACTTCAAGAAGATGACGGTTCTTGTGCTCTGCAACCCCATTTCGTTGAGGGGTAGAGGGGCAAGTTGTTTGATGAACAATGTCGTGTGATTGCAGCTACTGTTCCAAATCCTGATTAACGAACTCTCCACCATTATCAGTGCGAATAACCTGTATGTGCGATTGATACTGAGTGGCTATTCTCTTGTGAAATTGTTGAAAGAGATAACTGACTTCATTTTTTATTTTAGTAAACAGACCCAAGTCATACGAGTATAATCGTTAATAAACGATACAAATGAGCATGCACCACTCAGAGTATGGATCTTAGTAGGACCCCATACATCAGAATGAATAACCATAAATGGTACTGGACTGTTATTCATACGTATCGAAAAGTAAACACGATGACTTTTAGCCAGTTCACAGGTTTCACACTTGAAATCAGAAACATTCAACTGAAAAAATAACTTCGGAAATAATTTTTTTTAAATATCCAATAGAAGCATGGAGTAAGCGCCGATGCGACAACCAAATTTCATTTTTTTCTCAATGTGCCGTCCCCTCAGCCGAAAAAACTTGTGCCAACTGATTCGAGCTTGTAGGCTTTAGATAAGGATTGATAGAGCTTCCCCCTTCTAGTACCATAACCAATTGTCTTCCGAGTCCGGATGTCCTTAAAAACAAAAAAAGGATAGGCCAAAAAATCACAATACAATGCAAAACGCAGGTTATTTGAGCAACAGACAGCAAGTTATAATTGAGGAAAGGAACAACCAGGACAGAGTCTAAATTTAAATTTTTAGTGAGTGTAATTGAACCTTATCCAATCACAGGAGAGGGAGTATCGTTAACTGTGGAGGCTATAGGTTGTTTGAACGGTTTCATAGATTGAATATGGTTGACGTCAAAGGTCATGTGATCTGTCTCACCAGAATCAATAATCTACGTACTACTACTATTAGATGCAGAAACATTAAGAGCCTTACTAGGGTTACCTGAAGCAGTAATCAATACCGAGGTCTCCTCAGATTCAACAATAGCAACAGAGGCGCAACCATTTGACTTTGAATTTCCTCTGTTAGGTGCCTTGGCCGGATCCCACCATTCTGGATATCCAATCAACTCATAGCATCGTGACTTTGTATGTCCAGTTTCACCACAGTGAGTACATAATTATTCTGCAGTTTCAAAATGAGAACACCTCACAAGTGCACGAGGTCGATTGTAGCTCGACCTCACAAGGGTATCGTACCAAAGTTTGCTTGTTTAAGTCACTTGACTTCTAACTAGTTCAAAACAGAATTGGTTTGGTCTTTAATAATACTAAGAAAGAAATGAATTAAAGGAATTAAATGCAATGGATTAAAATAGGAAGTTTGGCAAGGGAGAGTTGGTCTAGGGATTCAAATCCACCACTAGCCTCCTAAATTTGGGCAACCAATCTAACCTAAGGGATTCGATTAATTTGTATAACCAATTGGGTGTTGATTACAAGTCTCACAAATTACAAGAGAAATTATGCAAATTGGATCATGGCATAACCCATCTTCGATATGCACAAGTTGTATACACTAAACTACTCTAAACTAGGGTTGTAGGACAACTCGTCTTCTCTAAACATGGACTATCCAATCAGCACATTCACAATCATGAGAAAACCATTGCAAAACCATCATACTCTAGACTACAAGACTAGAGTATGTTGAATATTGATTTCAAGCAAAATACATACAAATAAATACAATATAAATTTCAAGAAATCAAATAAATCTATAAAATCAATTACCATTAAAGGAATCCTCAAGGTTAGGCAATCTATACAAGAAATTATCAAAACCCTAAATCAAATGGATAAAACCCAGATTTACTTGCCTAGGGTTTCATTGAAACCTAGTATGGAGATTAGCCGGCCATAGGAGTTGAAGATGAAGAAGTTCCGACGACGATCCGCATGCCTCGCGCCTCCTTTTTCCCTTCTCACTATCTGTTTCGTCCTTTTCTCCTATTTTCCCTAACTCGTCCCTTTTCTCCGCTTCTTTTCTTTTGAGTTAATTCAGCTTTCCTCTCTTCTTAAACAAAACCTAAAATTCCCTAATCCCGTAGGTCCTGTTTGGCCCACACTTGTTTCCACAAAAAAAAGAATTTTCGGCTTTATTTTCGGACTGCCCAAAACATCCCCCTTGCGACTCGATTTTGACCTGGAAAACATTGGAATTGGGATATGGATATTAGAGACAAAGTTGTAGGGCTATGTGTCCGCTTTCCAACGCAACAAAGATAAGGTCAATCCGATATCAAAGCTGAGAGATAATGTACAAACACGACCGCTGGGTCCTGTTTCCAGAGTTGGGCCTCAATCCCGCACAGTCGGTGGCTTGCCCGGGTCAGTGGGCACACTGGGCTTTCGGCCAAGGCTATCGACATCACTCTTCCTTGGCTATTTGAGTGGGATTCCTCCACTCCCTTTGAGCTTCAAGTTGGGGCTTCAATCCTCAATTCTCTATGCTTCTTTGGGCTTGTGTGGGGCTTCTCCTCATCATGTAAAGCTGGAAGGATTGAATTTGGATCTTCTTCATTGAGGTTGTACTCATCCTTTCTCTTCATGCTTTGTTTCTTGGCTTCTTTGAAGTTGTAGCTCAATTTGCAACTTGGCTTCTCTCTATGCATGGATACAAGGCTTGACCTTCTCTTGTCCAAGGTTTGCAAAGCTTAAGCGCTTTAAGTTAGATTCAACCCTTCTTTAATAGGAAATCTCCCGAGCATTGCTAAACCTGCAAATTATCAGAAATGCATTAATTTTCTCACTTAAGCATAGCTCTAAGACTAATAGGTATGAGTAGTAAGTCTAAAAGTGCATGTGTTATGCACTTATCACACCCCCAAACCTCAACTTTACTAGTCCACGAGCAAAGAAAGAATTAAACTAATGCATTCCTAATCTTCCATCCATACGATTGCCATAATTAATTGAATTTATGAAATTAATTGATTACATCAACAGTTAGGAGATAACATTTCAACCAAATGAATCAAACCCCGAATCACCCGGATTTAATCCTAAATGACCCACAATGCATCTAAAAAATTAATTCAATCTCATCCGGTGCAAATACATAAATTCAAGCTCTTAACACATGCAAGTGATCGTAAAATAGCCATAATCATGATATAATTGCTAAGTAATCATAAATCACAAAGTATGCAAAGATTTTATCAGTGTGCAAAACAAACCACTCATGCTCTTACCACTATATACCTTCATTTCCTCTTATTCTAGCTAAACAAATAGCATGTGCAATGCCCGGTTCTTATAGAGCTGCCTAGAAGATCCATGTAAAGAGCTTTCGACCAATGATCCCGTCCCAGATGGTCCAATGCATTAGGTGTTAAGACACCCCTAGGATCTAATTGCTCAAATCAACTGAGCTACCGAGCTCAATTAGTCACAACATGCTATAAATTTTTTCTTTTTCTTTTTCTTTCTTTTTTTTCATCATGAATATCAACTTTTTTTTTTAAAAGAGATATAGATATTATGAGAGAAATTAGATATTTAAATAAGAGCAAGAGTAATCCATTAATTGAACTCGCAAAATCAAAGCATATAAAGTTATTTACAACCACATTCACACGCATCCATAATCAATGTTTCTAGTGCAAGTGTAATCATGCAAGCAAGAGTAAGGTATTTTCACATGATAAAACTAAAATTAACTCTAAACATATGTGTCTTAGAATCTTTTCCTAGTGAATTAAGATACAACTATTTAATCAAAAAGTGATTTCTAAATAGATTGTTTAGCCAAAGGTTCTAAATGTCGCGAAATGTCGCCGACATGTTGCATTTTTTGGCTTGGGTGACACGAAACATCAAGGGAAATCGCTGAAAGTCGATTTTCCCTGATGTCGCCGTCATTTACATTGCACCGACATGTCACTAAATGTCGGCGAAATGTCGTCACTTGAAGGGGAATTTGGGGGAAATGTCAATCATTTCGATCGACATTTCCCCACAGATGCTCCCCCATTTCTTTTCACACAAAAACCAACAAAATTTATTTTATTTTTTCTATTTTCATCTAGATTTGTGTATAAAAACACAAATCTAGCGTGCTTTGGAGTAGAAGATTGAAGATTTAACTTGAGACTCGAGACATTAAAGGTAAAACATGTATTTTTTGGTTTTGTTGAATGAATATTAACCCTTTACTTTTTTGATGAATAACCCTTTACTTTACAATTTATGTTTTATGTGTTGTTTTCAACATTTTCTGATTTATCCTAGTGTATTTAGTTATTATTTAGACATAATCTAAGATTTAATTAAAAAAAATGTATTTGGGGTGAATTTCCCCTCCTTTTCTCTAATTATGTTGCCGACATGTCGCTGGCCAGACTCAGTGACATGGCAGCGACATTGACATTTGGTTTAGCCTTGTCTAATAAGCAACAACATTCAATCAGAACAACGAAGGCTGGCCCGAGTGGAAGGGGCTCTGGTCGCTTAAGCAAGAGGTCTCAAGTTCGAGCCCTTGTGGATGCAGCAAACTTTCTTGGGAGAGGTCGCCGCTTTGGTGCCCGACCGTACCTCGGAGGATTAGTCCCAGGCGAAGCACCTCAGTTATACCCACTAGTTACATCGGGCATAGCACCTCAGTTATATACAATCATTTCTATTGATATCTTTGAATTCAGCCAACGTCGAAGGCTCGAAGCCCACTCACCAAACAAAACGATCCTACTACAGCAAATGGGTAGAGACTTCTCTCCGTCAAAGCTGTTAGTATTGTGTTTTTTTCAGTTGTTCCTACATATCACAAAAGGCAAGATACTCCACAAGAAATCCCCTTTACCTTCATACATGTATTTAGTCCACATGCAGAATGAGTTGGATTCTCAAAACCCTACACTTCTAGTGGGATCTGCATTAGCAAATTCTGGATTCATCCGAGTTCTGAACCTTGCATTATTCTTATTTTTTTTATATATTCATTAGGTTCTAGTTCCCTAATCATCATAATTCTTCTTCGCCTAGATCTAACTTCTAACTTTAGCATTACTTTGAAAATCTAGAATTTCAGTTTCTCTAATTTTTTAGTAGTCCAGCAAGTTTCCCTTTATTTAATATATTGTTCTTATAGAAAAACCTTTGCTGAACCCTAATTTCATTTGACTTTGAGTACCCTGTTGAGCTGGTCAATTTATACTAGAAACCCAAGTCTATTGGTTTTCAAAATTTAGTTTCCAGTTCTTTAAAATTGATGAAATCTTAATACTCCTGTTATGCATCATTGTTTTTTATGATAATGAGAAATGTATTGCGTGTGGAATGTTAGGATTGTTACTTCTTTTCTACTACTCTTGAGTCTTGGCATTTTGATTTTTTCCCCTTAAACTATAGTTGTTAGATCTCTTTTAGTATTATGCATTTTTTCTTTTTCTTTTTCTTTCCTTTTAAAAATAAATAAATAAATAAATAATGAAAATATTATTAGAGTAGAAGGGAATGTAGAAGGAAGAGAAAGAAAGCCCACCCAAAGGGTAGACTCTCCCATAAGAACAAATAGAATATGGAAGGACCGTTACCCAGTTTAGGTACTGCCGAAGTAGGGTTGGGAAGGGTGGACTGGCAACAGAGCTAGCCTTTGGGATTTTTGTGCAAAGTGGCTATGCTCAGACTCGAACCCGTATTTTCAAGTTGGCAACTCGAGGATTTTACCGTAGCACCAATTGATGACAAAAACAAAGAGAAAGAAAAGTAAATTACAAAACATCCCTGCAAAGGGCCCAAAACCCATCCCTCACCCGTGCTCTAGGATTTCATTCAACCCCTCTTGGCCAACCGCTAGCCTGTACAGTGTTATGCATTTTACGCATATTTTATCAAATTTGAATCGATTTATGTTGTTTATATTGGAAAATAATATTTTTAAATGTCCTTATATTTTGTCAATGGTTAGGACCTGCTGCGATGCTACTTGTCATGGTCTGGCAACCTTACATCAATATTCTTTCCTTCTCTATCTTACTGAGGTATGCTAAGTTCGTCATTCATTTATCACTGGGAACCTAGGCATCAAGCCCAGTTGTTATTTGAAACTTCAATTTGCTACTCATTATGGTCATTTCTGTTGCATTGTGGATATCTAGTGGTTAATGTCGTTGTTATTGCGAGTTTTACGTGATCATATTTGTACTATAGACATGTTTGCTGGTGCTACTATATAATTATATAACTTAATACTATTATTTTGTTAGGATACAACTATTACATTTATGCCGCCACATTTCTTTGTTGAGAAAGCTGCAAAATAAGTACAAGAAGTCCGAGATGGACAGAAGAAGGAAGGACCAAAATTAAAATATTTACCTGAACAAAAAGACAACCCTATGACTCCAAATCACATGTACAACTGAATAAGCACATGATTGGAAAAATGCAACAATAAACCTCAGCCCCATCCTACATCATCCTTGGGAGTCCCAACAATTAAATCCTCTCATACTACCCAATCCCTAGGCAGTTTATCAGCTAGGTCATTGGCCGAATTGGGTAACGTGACTGAATGAGATGTTCAGATCATGAGATTCGGGCCAAAATAATGTAGTGACTGTGTCTCCAGGAGCATATAGTAGAAGAGGATAACCAAGATATCAAAAAAAAAAAAAAGATATCACAGTCTGTGAATCACCCTCCAACTCCAAAGTAGTAAATCCCTGAGGCGGTTTTTCTGCTGTAAGTTCCAAATTTGATCTATGAATGGAAATTGAGTTTCTTTTATGTTTATTATAAAAGTTTCTCAAATGCATATAGTCCACTTTGTGTTTATGTTTGAACAACTTACCGTGTGGATTGGGACCTCGACACTAATCAACTGGTAACCACTGAAATCTGATTTGTCAGATTGATTGCCCCTCCTTCTGATATTAATCCTTATGCGGCATAATTTCCTTTGTTTTTCCATCATGGGCAAGGTTGTTGCCCCAAAAATTGCTTCATGTATATTTATGATTTGGTCCTGTCCTGCATCATTTCATTTGGCAGTAATATAGGTAACACATCAATTCATGCAATATGATAATTCAATACCAGTTTTTCAAAGTCAATCACAGTATTCAATTCATCAAGTTATTGATAGTAAATTAATTTCTTAGTGTTGAGAAACCCTAGACAATGTAATTGGGAAGATCATCAAATGAGTATGGCCTGAGTTTCATCTAATGTGGGCTGAACCCCTCTTCCATATTTTTTTAAAGATCGAGCATCTCTGAAGGGGTCTCCTCTGCTACTGATCCCTCTTCAGACTCAATTTCATGAGCTCGATTTCAACTTCAAAACCATAGGACATAACCTGGTAAATACAATCATGTACATATATATAGGTAAATATCTGTGGTCCAGCTTTTTCTGGATCCGTAACCATTGGAAGGATGGTCTAGCTCTTCTCATCAGTCAAACTGGTTGATTTGCTCAAACTCATACCATTTAGGGGATTTGAGGGGTGAAATACAACTCCAATCTCGAAGATGGCAGGGCGGTAGAAGTTTTCATTTGTAGGCAAGGAAAAGAGATGGTCTTTGAAGTTCAGGTTGAATGATCCTTCCAATGCCAAGCATTCAAGGTTGCTGACCACTATAATAGGAAGGGTCCACACCTAACCAAAAAGTGAGCAGCAATCTTGAATCTTCCTACTGAACTAGGAAGGTCAACGCCTCAAAAGTGTGGTTAGCTATTGTGCAGTCAGGTACCTGACCCATAGATGGCACAGTCTTTGCATTTCCTTGAGCTTTTTGTTGGAAACCTAAAAGGGAAATCGATATTAGCATTTAGCAATATCCTATTGGTTTTGTTATGTTCATAAAAGAAGAAAAAAAGTTGTTTGTTAAGTTGTGAAACTATTATTTTTTCTTTTTTTTGTAAATATTGAGTAAACTCACCAATCAATGTGGCTAAACTATTGATTGCTTACAACATCCTGGCGTTGTCAAATCTGCAGGATAGTTATGTTTGCTGAAGTCATATGTGCTGGATCTTTTATGAGTCTCTATATTGGGAGTTTTTAATATCCTAGTAATTTAAAGAATCTAATTATTTGTATTTATCAAAAAATAAAAAAGAATCTAATTATTTGTGGTGCAATCTGATATTAATAACTGCTTTAGGAGTATTGCGTTGCCTATATATAATTCTTTACAAATTTCTACTGAGGTTATTTGTTTCTCCTTTTTTTTTTGTCTGAAAAATTGTTGATTATGATAACTCTGTTCTCTATTTAATTGAGATTACTTTACCAGAGAAAATTTGGACGATTACTTTTGGATATAATTTAGGTGAATGGATGATCTGTTATCATCTATTACCTCTGGTAGTTAAGCTTCTCATTTTCCCTTAAAGAAATGTTCTTTACTACATGGCCCTGAGGCAAACTGAGTATGCATGGCAGTGATAGTTACTATCTATAATTCTTAAAATGCAAATGGAGATTGGTTTCTAGTAAAAAAATGTTTTTCCTAATGAAAGTGTGTAAATTTTTGATAAAAGCGTGATGAGTCATCTGATCAGTCAATTATTTTCCAACTGAAACATGATAGTAAGAGTTGAGACCCATAGGGATATGAAAGAAATTATTTTTTTTTCCCTGAGAAGAGGAATTTATTACATACCGGAAAGGTCTACATTTAATTTCTAAGATCTATGTTTTTGTCACACATACATTAGCGATAGGGAAGCTGAATGTATTTTCACATTTACGCAAATTAAATTTGTTGTCCGACAGTAGTTGATTATGCTGGACTAAAGTAGCACATTGATTTCACGTGATTTTTCAGTTATTGTTGCATAGGCATGATAAAGGAGATCTTGCTAAGGGTCTGCTACTCAGATTTTGAATATTATTTCAGTGGTACTTTGGTAGCAAATCCTGACGTGTGTTAATAATGAGAAAAAAGTAAGTTTAGTGGGATCGATATGAGAGGATAGATTGTTTTGGTGTTCAAGCATCCTAGGTTTTAGAGTTGTTTCATTGCCCATCAGGTACCTAGGTATGCCTTTGGGAGATGATTGCAGTGAGTTTTTAGCACGTGGTTGTAGGAAAGTTTGAGAAAAAATGAGCAAGATGGAAGGAGGGTCTTACCTTTCTTCTGGACGGAGACTCATGCTTATTAGCACAGCTTTGGCAAATCTCCCTGTTTACTATAAATCAGTTTTTTAGGATGCCAAGGAAAATAGTCACCAGGGTTGAACAAATTTGTAGAGATTTTTTATCGGAAGGTGGTAGGGGCAAGAAGGGGCATTTGGTTAAATGGGGAATTGGCAACTTAGAGAAAGATGCGGGAGGGCTCAACTTTGTGAACACAGTGCACATGAACTCAGCCTTATTAGGAAAATGGCTTTGGAGATTTATACATGAGGAGTGTTAGAAGCAAATATATCATTGGAGAGAGTGATTGGGATATTAACAAGAGGGCAAAGGGTCAATCCTTGGGAACATATTTTATCCTTAGAGCCTTTGTTTTATCATCATGTGGGACATGGAATGGGTAGTGGTAGGAAAAGCTTTTCTCGAAGGATATCTTGTGGGTGAGTCCCCCCTTTCCCTCAAGTTTAATCATGTCTTTAACATTCTTTTTGATAAGGATGCTGAAATATCTGATGTTCTGTTTTGGTCAGATTCAGGTTTGTCTTGGAGCCTCTCTCCTTGTAGGGATCCCCATTCTACTGATGTGTAATAACTTGCTTCCCTTCTTGAATGTTTTAGAGATGTCTTTGTTTATTGTAACACTTAAAACCGGTTTGGGTCAGGAATCAAGTAGTGAAGTCATTATCTTCAAGATGAATTCCTTGTCGTTCTCTGGCGTGTCCTGTCTCCCGGTATGCTTTTGGTGCCGAGTTTGTTCCCTAAGACACTGTTCGTGTAATAACAAGTAGGTGTAACCTTGGATTAGTCTTTTGATTTTCCTTGATATATTGTATTTACAGCTTCTACTGATCAAAAAGATAAAAAGAAAAGAAAGAAAGAAAGATCAGTTGGTTTGGTCTATGGCGTTGAGGGGTCTCTTCTCTTTGAAATCCTTTTTTCCCCAGCTGTCTACTTAGAATCCATCCTTTCATCCAGGTTTCCCTCACAAGAAAATATTGTTCTGTGTCTCTTCGCCTAGAGTTGAAGCTTTCATTTGGATTTTGGTGCTTAAAAGGATCAACTCTTGTGACCTGCTCCAAAGGAGGAAATTCTTGGCATTGTCCCCGAACATGTGCATGATGTGTTTTGAATGATTGGAAACCTATCTATCATTTGTTTATTCAATGTGTGATGTGTAAATCATTTTGGTACTGCTTGCAAGTGGTTGATAGGAGTGGGGTAATGCCTCGAGATGTTGATTTGTTGACACGTTGGAATTTAGGGGGACTGGAAAAAGAGGGAAGAGAGATTATGTATAAAGTCTTGAACCACACTATTCCATGGGGTATCTTTATGAAAATAGCACGAGGATTTTTTTATGACAAGTAATCATGTTCTTTTGGATTGGTGGAAAGTATCAGTCTTTGGGTGGTTGTTTGGGTTACAACTAGAGAGGAATTTCAAGATGTCTATTGGAACAGTGAGGAGAAGTTGGAAGGATGTTGCTTTGTTGAATCCTTGCATGCAATCCAGTATTTCTATGTGGTCCCCTCCTTTTGGGTTTTATTGAGCTCAACTTTGATGGTTGTTCACTTGGGAATCTTTGTCCCTCGGGTATTGGAGGGGCGCTTAGTGATCATAAGTGGGACTTGATCCCATTGTAAACTTGGCCTGGTTTGTGAGGGAGTGGATATTGGGGCTGAAGTTATGCCCCTTTTGTTTGGTATGGGAAAAGCGAAGAAGTTTGATGCGATGAATCTAATCGTGGAGGGGGACTCGGCTTCAGTCATTGATAGGGTGAAGCATCGCAAGATAGTCTTGGAGGCTTGATGGCATGCTTAGATTGATTTAGGAGTATGGCAGTGTCCTGCCAAGTGTCTCTCTTTTGGGTGGCAAGATCAGCTAATGAACTGGCTGATGATTTTGCAAAACAAATGGGGTGGACATGGATACCATGTTGTGGGCAATGAAATTTTGATCTTTTTGCTGATGATGCTTTCTGTTTGCTGTAATTCTTTCTTTACTTTTATCATATATTGTACTCATCCTTCTAGATCTTTGGGCTTTTGGGTCCTTTTTGCAACTTTTTGGACCTTTTTGGGATCGATCATTGCCTATGCTGGTGCATGTTAGCGTACTGTGCGTGTTGCAGATTAACAGTCCCTTCCATAGTGTAAAGAATTGTCCGATCCCGAGCATGGTTCAAAATATCATATCGAGGTAGCATATCGGTCAGGCACAAAATGGATACGTATTGAGATACATATCGGATACACGTGGAAACGCTGCAAAAACTATGGATATGGTAAATATGCATAGAAAATGGTGGATACTTAGAATAAGACTCATTTGGATGCGAAGATAAGTTAAAAATATCATAGATTATCATGTTTTTTATATCACACGCCCATGCACATAATATATTTTAATGTGAAAATAAAACGATACGCGAGTGGGAGCTTATAAGCTTAAATAAATAAGCATTTAGATCTTTACTTGAAATTCATAGATCCATATAATAGAACTGTAAAACATGTTTTAGACAAAAAGTATAATTTGGAATGGAAAAAAAAATATTCTTACAATGCATACCTCGAAAAGCTATGCATAAAGAGGAAAAATGA
>JAUPMG010078068.1:0-12937 GCA_031762675.1 Pachysandra terminalis | reverse complement strand
CTTCCGCTACTCTGTTATAAATGAATGAATTTAATTATTCTTCAGTATGCTATCTTGGTTTGTTGTTATCAGTCCGCGGTCCAGAAATGGATCCTGAAGGTCTCACCACGTGATCGGCACCATCCCACCTAGGGATTCAGGTCAACTAGGTCAGGGGCGTGACAATGACCCAATCTTTGAAGATCAGAGGTTTAGGCCACAAACAATTTGAAAGCGAAAAAGAAAGCAATAACCATATATATGAAAATACATCAGGAGAAACATGCTTCACAATGAAATTAAATTCCTAGTTGTTCTACTTAAAGTCGATGTTGCATCATACTTTAGACATATACACTACTTTTGTATCACTCTTGATTCAACACTGTTTTCGAGAGGCCAATAAGTTGCTGATCAAACGGCGAATTATGCGATAGCTAATGGTTCATCTACTTAGATTGCTAACGAAGCCCTTTCGTTTTAAGAGCAAAATTCTGTCTCACCAAAATTATAACCATAATTACTAAGATCCCCTAATATGTCTTATAAAGTTGCATAGTCTCTCCACGAACACTCTTAACACTAATCTATCTATAGATTCTATACTACTATAAAAAAAAAAAAAAAAAGGCATTCATTTATATTTGAGATGTATTTGATGCATGAGGAAACCCTTAGAAGAGATCAGGAAACCAACTAGCACAGACTTATAAGGATTTTTGACAAACTTAAATCATCCATCATTTTGATTTGAGTCCTTGAACATTAATGATGTTATAACATATCGTTTTTATTTTGGTAAAAAAAAAAAAGGAAAAATATTTAACATTCTATGTTACAGGGGAACCTTATTATGAGGACATACATGCAAAATTTTAAGTTGAAATGTTGTTCCATTTGACCAAGTGTATGATAATTGTTGATGGCCATTTTTGTCAAGAATGTCATGTCAGCATAATAAGGTGAAATGGTGGGTCCTGAGCTACCACATTGCGTATTGGACTATCAGTTTGGTATAGAACAAGAATTTGAGACATTAACAACTTTTGTTAATTTGGCCAAACAGGGTTCGTTGGGCATCCCGGTGATCGAACTGAGACTTTGATGAGCCATTTGGTGTCCTGAACTCATTGGCAAATGCCATGAGAGGAACCAGGCCGAGCACTTTGTCTAAAAGATTTAAAATAAGAGAAAGAGCAAATCCCAGCAAGTGTTGAAGTCCGACTAAGCAAATGCTGAGGTCCCCGACATGTAGATGTCGAGGACACGGCCACCCCGAGATGGATGGGCACCTAGGCCAAATGGCCTAGATGCCCGGGTATGACGGGGTCCTGGGCCATCCCGACATGAATGGACGCTCATGCCAAATGGCCTAGGCACCCAGGTATGCCGAGGTCCTCGGCATGGTGTTGTCTCGGCAATACATGTTTGTCAGGGATCATTTTTTACTTCCTAGTGCTCCTAGAGGTCCCAGATTGTCCAATATTTGTATGAATGAATCTCTGGCATAAAATGAGATGGTCAAACTGAAAATTGTATCCAGCATAGCAAGACCAACTTTTAAATAATTGGTTAAGTATCTGACTAATTATGTGTATGCAATTTGTAAGAGTTCGTAGAAGAGGAGATTTCTATCATGGGTGATAGCTCGTCAATGGGGGGTTTTCTCAGCGTCCTTATGGTGTGACAGTGGACACGGGCACAGGTATCATCGGCGACTGAGTTGAACCTTGTCATGCCGACCTATGGTTTGACGAAGTCAAGGGATGACGAGATGTGGCCTCTTGAGTTGCAATAAATAAGTTACCATTAATGAGAGTATTTAATTGACCATTATGACCATTATAGCAAACATTAATTCAGTCATTATGTATTAATGTAGTTGTTACCATATTAATGAGATGAGTTAATGTATTACGGTTACAAATGAGAAGGATGGTGACAAGTCACCATTCTAGAAATCCCTTGGCTTATGTAAAGCTTAGGAGGGCATAAGCCAAAGGAGGAGAACACGTGTTGGAGTGAGAAGACTATTGTAATTTCACATTGTACTCCAGACTTTACTTTAGACTTAAGAGATCCCTCTAGAGATTCTTTGGCATACTTGAGAGAGAAAGAGAAGTTGGAAAGAGTTGTAAGACAATTCTTGAGGCAACATCAGTTTGGACTTAAGCATCTCCCTTTGTTAGTTCATAGTCACATCCTATCTTCCACACCTTCCCGATTAAAACAACATCTTAGGAACAACTGTGTCATAGCAGTTTAGGCCTAAGTCAAATCTGACTACCTCGATCTTGAGATACGTGGAGAACATACGAGCATCTTCGACCTACGTGGATAATATTCATCAAAAACCTACTTACAATAATTAAAACTATTACTAAAAGTGGCTCACTCAAAACAACTTTCATTGTTTTATCATTTACTACGATAACAACAACAACAACAACAACAACAACAACATAAAACAAATAAAAAAATTGCAAATAATCACTTAGAACTTCTACCATTTAAAAGGTCCACTAATTCGGATCTATGATCTATGAAACTAAGTATAATATTATTAGTCATGACCCTTTTTTTTTTTTTTTTTATAATTATTATTAAAACCATCCCCGTACACTAGCATTCCTCAAGGAAGAAGCCCAGCTCAACAATCTCTCTCTTTGGGCCAAATTTTCCCTCATCTCTCACTTCTTCCTCCAATTCTCACCAAGCATGAACAGCGTTTTTGTAAAGTTGTGAAAGCTTTTGATCGTCTCTCTCTTTCTCTCTCTCTCTGGAAATGCTCTGTTCGATATCAACCGGCAAATCTGATTCGAATTGGCTGGACCGGCTACGGTCCTCCAAAGGTTTTCCGGTGGGCAACGGTATCGATCTCGAGCATTTTCTAAACCCTAACCAGCAACCATCAATTCCCTTAAAAATGATGGTTTCCGATGCTGATAGGGAGAAAAGTTGTGTTAATCGGAACTCCGATTCGATACCGTCGGTCCATAAAACGGTCGTGCATTGGAAGAAAACCATGGGCAGTTGCAGTGTTGAGAAGAACAGAGAAGAGGAAAAGGATTTTTATGAAATAATGAATAGCGTTCTCGCAGAGCTCTTCAACATGGGAGACGCCGGCGATTCCCTGCGATTTAGAGGGTCTGCTGAGAATAGAAGTTCCCGTAAACAACCAAACCCTAAAATTTGTGTGCCTTCTCCATCTGCTAGTGTCGATGAGAGCTTGGATGGTGCAAGGAGAGTAGAGGTTGTTCCGGCGATGTCTCCGTCAAGTGCTGATAACAGTGTAACGGAAGTGAAGGAAACAGGCGAACGGTTGAAGCCAAAGAAACGAGGGAATTTCGCTTCACCAACAGTTGAAGAGGACAAATCGCAGACGGATCTTTCCGGTTACTCTCGCACGGAAGTAACGATCATAGACTCAAGCTCGTCGGTGTGGAAATTCGAGAAGCTGCTTTTCAGAAAGGGAAGTCTTTGGAAAGTTCGCGACAAGAAGTGCAAGTCGAGGAATGTATCTCTACGCAGAAAGAAGAGGAAAGCAGTTCAGTCTAATAAGGATCTTGGAGGAAAAAAGAAACGAAAGCCTTCTTTTACACCATCAAATGCATTAAATGAAGAAGGTTCGGCAGAACGTGTAATCTCATCGACTGAAGTAAGCATTTTTGTTATATTTCTTACGAAATTTTTGCAATATTGGGATCTCTTCATGAAAGGGAGAAATTTTTCTGATTTTCTCTATATTAAGAAATTCAAGTTTGTTTGTTGCTAAATTTCGAAAAGTTACATGTATGGGATCTCTTTGCTTTGATCATTATCATATTCTCTCATTAGCTATTTAGGTACTGTGTATTTTGAAGAATTATATGCCTGTTATTGCATGTTTGTTTTGTGAATAATTTGGGATGGTCTATACAATTTTGATCATAATAGTACAGCAAAGAATATTTGGCAATGGAAAGACACCATCTATACCGAGAGAACTCACACAAATAGTTCAGATGCCTTCGGGACATTGATGAAAAGGCTTGGTGGTATGAGTGCATAGTGCCACCAAGCCTAATCGTGGAATGAAGATCTTCAATGCATTTTGTTACTTGGATATTATTGTAAATACATTAGTCGATTAGAGTTTATTTAAAAATGAAATTTAGCTTTTCCTTAAAAAAAAATTTCCCATCAGCATAAGTATGACAGTAGCTCAATTTTTTTTTTCCACCTAACCATGATTTTTGTATGCGTGTGTATGTACATGTTTACAAGTTCTGTTATTTGTATGATCGTATTGTTAAATGTTGGTACTCCTATTGAACGATTTCTTAAACCTGATGTGACTGCTTATCTTATTTTATCACCATGTATGATTGAGAAACCATGATAACTTTTATGTGATAATCCCTTCTACCTGATCACATTTTATGATACTCACTTTGGTTTAATAGAATTATACTTGAAACCTTCTAGCAAGTGTTACCTTTATGATTAAGAACTCTCCCATTATGCTTTGGTGACTTGTCTCTCAAGATTGTGAAGTCTACGTGTGTAATTTGACAATGGTTTCTTATATCTATTTTTTCATTAACCAATTATGTTCCTTTTTTTTTTTTTTAAATTATTAACTTTGTTGTGGCTTAAAACTAATAGTATCAATTCTATTTCAGTTGAAACATGTAACCGTTATGACTCCGAGAATTTCTTCATTATTTAGCATGATTGGGAGCATTTAGAAGTTCATACCTAGATACTAGCTTTGAGTATTACATGGTAATGGACAGCTATAGCTATCTCTAAGTGCTTCACATGATTGATCTCTATTGTCTTCAGAGAGACCTTTTGCATCATTTTAAGCAAGGCCTGCTTGATGGTGAATGCCAGGATGAAATGGAAAAATCTCTCCTCCATACCAGAGAATGTTTAACAAGTTCTGTTATTAGGTGGTTCTACAGATTCATATTTCTGGCACCAGATAGAACCAAAGAAAAACGTTCCTAAAATTTGTTGTATTTTGAAGGTAGTAAGATCACTTGGACGTGACTGGAGTTAAAAAGGTTCACATAAAACATGATGGGGTGCTTGGTATTGTTCATGTATCACCATTTTGATATAGGTGTTCTTCACAAATGGTTATGTGGATAACTTTGATGAGATGTAAGGCACTGCGAACAACTGCCTTGGACATGAAAAATGCTATGAAATATTACTTTTACATGTGAAAGGAGGCCTTAGGGAGCAGTCCAATTAGTAAAATATACTAACTAGCTAGATTTTTCTCATTATACTTATTGCAGTGAACCTTATCTATAAATGCTCCTTTTTCTTGCCCGGTTTTACAGTCTTTTCCCATAAGAGCACAAATTCTGTACCTAAGATTTGCAGTCTGTAAACTGTTCTCTTTTCATCACCTTTAAGTCCAAAAGTTGCTAAAGCCTCACACTTCCCACGAAAAAAATATATGATCTCCAATTAAATATGCAAGCAGCAGATAGATTACTTCTATGCTATACCATATCTATTCTCCAAAAGATATATGTGTTTATTTTTGAATGGTTGGTTCTTTTCAAAAATGTGTGTATGGCCAATTGCAAAGCAATTTGGAAAAGGTTCTTGATTCTAGTGCAGTGTTAAGACAGACTGCTCTTCTATAAACCCAAAATGTTTATACATTTTCACTCATATGTTCTCCTGTCTATTGCATTTTATTTCCCTGTATAAGTTTACATCTCGATAAAGCAGATGCTTCATGCTTTATCGTTGGGGTTAGAATATGGGTCGTCCGTGTCACCTGCTGTAATTGAGGTATTTTTTGGTTACTGGTATGTTAATTATTCCGATGTAGTTTTCTGTGAGAGGACAATGGGCCTAGAAATTTATTACTTATTTTGTATGAATATATAGATACTTATTCACTATTATCAGTTTCTCACCATGTGATTTGTATCATATTCCCCAGATAAAGGATCAGGCAATGATTTGATTCTAGGTGGAAATCTCAAGCACTTGTGTGCCAAGCTTGAGAAATGTTAGAAGTGATTCTTGTATTTTTATGCAGTTTTGCTGTCATCATATGTGTATATTTTGATGT
This sequence comes from Pachysandra terminalis, assembly GCA_031762675.1. Taxonomy (NCBI): domain Eukaryota; kingdom Viridiplantae; phylum Streptophyta; class Magnoliopsida; order Buxales; family Buxaceae; genus Pachysandra; species Pachysandra terminalis. Next base: position 6,873 of record JAUPMG010078068.1, on the reverse strand, counting down.
TATCTCTCTATACTTAATTTTAAAAACATATTCTGTAAGCAATTTACATGGTATGACCTTATGGGTTCGCTGTTGTGTTGCTTAATCTCTGTTATGAGCTGTAGTGCATTTTCACACTCAACCTTATGTCCTGAGATATGACAAGATAAGAAACAATGAGATGGTTATCAAAAGGAGAACTGCGTGTGATTGTAAATTGGTTTCCTTCTGCCCTGGGTGATAGCTCAGTATTTGTTTTACACTAATAGTTAAAGTTTTCTATATTAATGACATTCTTTGGCACCTAGATGTGGCAGGCATTTAGTAATGCTTGAAATTTCTTTTCATCTATATATTTCTGTTTCCAATCGAAAAGAAAAGAAAAAACCATTCTGCATATATGTATTGTTCCATTTAGCGTAAAAGATTTCCACAACTAGTCAATGAAGTATAATACAAATTTGTGTACGGGCCTGATAATTGTATTTAGTAGATCTGCCTCTGCTATGCAGGGACATTTTCAGAATGAAAGAGGGGAATCCTGTGAAGAGATGCGGGATTTTCTTAGCCAAGTGCCGAAAAGGAGGTAAGTGCACTGTAAACCACTTAATTTTGAAGTTGGTACTTCTTGGCTCTAAAGTTAAAGCTTGTTTGGCATATGGTCCGCGTCTTGTAGGCCTCAGTTCTCCAGATCTCCCAGGAAATCAGTAAAGAGAGACTCTTCTGCTTTCCATTTAAAAGATATGACTACAACCAGGAAAATTGGGACACATCTCAAGGACATGCAACATCATGCCAAGGCTTGATTAATCTGCTTTGCAAAGTCTTGAAGTGATTAAAGAGTTTCATCATGCAACAGAGAGCAACTCCCCATACTGTTGAAACCATCTGCGGCAGATTGGGGAGGGGAGATCGTCATATCTTGTTTATCTTATTGCCATTTGGAAACTTATTATTCTGTGCAATGGAAGTTTCATCATCTCTATTGATTTACTAGTAAATCCTGATGAATGTGAAATGCCTAATTTTCTCTGTAGCAGATCTCAAACTGAAATGACAGAAAGGTTTTAAAAGGAATCTGGTTGAAGTGGTCATAAGAGTAAACATTTCGTGTCAAAATTTGGAACTGAATAAAATCTTCAAACATTTTAACAGAGTTAATCTAATAATAAAATTTATAATATAATAACCTCTATCCCGAGAAATAACTGAGCAAAAATGGGGTAGCTGGCATTGTTCAATACAATACAGGGTTTTGATACGCACGTACACATATATTACAACAAATGGATACGAGATTCAGAAGTTGGCATGCCATATAGCCCCATCACCTTCCCCACAGCACTGATGAACTTCTTCCATCCTCTCCACTGATTTGCAAATGCCGCTGCAGCTCCAATCAAATGATGCAGCGCAAGGGTTCCCTGTTTGGGCCTTCCACTCGCAATCTGTCCAAGAACAAAAATTAAAATTCATACTAGTAGGGCATATAGAATATAGGGAAAAGGGTAAAAAAAAATAAAAGTAGACGATGATGAAGAAGAAGATGCTGTGGAACTTTTTTATGCAGCTGAAACGGTAGCAATGATGTGAAAGCATGAAGGCGATTGTCAACACGGAACTCATATTGCGATCAAACAATTTGAAAAATAGTTGGAACTTTCTTGAAGAAAGAAATATTATTAATGCTTTAAGTTATTGTGGATCCTGCATAGTATAATTCATTGAAGACCCCCTATTTTTTTCCCCTTACGGTAAGAGTGGTGGTCGAGCGCTAGCTATTCATGGAGGACCCTTCGGCCTGCAACCTACATTCATCCTTCATCGATAAATTTAGCAAAAAGAGAAACCCAAGAACAGTATAAGAGCCAGTAACAGTTTTTACACAAGATTATATACACAGCACAGTATGACCATTCATGGATTCCACAGGAAAGTTAGATTAGAAAGTTGAACTGCTCAAGGGTTATCATTGTTGAAACTCAGATCCTTAACATAAGATTGTTCAGTGACCTCAGTCTTGGTATGAATGAATACCTTCAGATTAAAAATAATGATTTTGGGAAAAACATGACCTAAGATTTGGAGATATATTTTCAGAACAGGTTAAAATGCAAAATCAACTATGTAGGACATGTATACAAGTAAACATGCAAACGATCAACCCAAACAATCAAAACATGGAACTCATGAGGAGCTAAAGAGAACATAAAAGGAAGAGAAAAATCAAATTTATTTTTCTAGGCATTTTACCTGGAGGAGTCCCACAACAAACCCTCCGATCATCAATATGTTCAACATCTAGACCAATAAACCAAGAACCCAGAGAGACGTCTTCATTTGCATACCTGTGAAGTATGTGCCTACAGGCAAAAAAAGAAAATCACACATTTAAGCAGTTTCAAGACCATGAACAAAGAATAACAGGTTTCTGTGTCAAATAGATTTATCGGTTAACTGAAATGTAGGTTGCCAAATCTTTGGAGATGGCATACAGCTGCCCTGTTGCATGTCTAAAATACTTATTTCCTCCTCACCAAATTTCCAATATTCTGGTTCATGATACTTGACCCCTCTATATACAGTAGCTACATTAGGTAGGTCTCGTGAAATACAAGCGTAACAAATAATGAATATAAAATTTCTACAGCAGAAAAACAATTCTTAAGATTGTTCAGTCTTACTTATGCGCCAGAACAGGTCCAGACTTCATACAACCTATGTAGACTCGGGTTTTTGATCTATGGCGTGCCAAAGTTGAACCAATCATACCTGTCATTTATAAAAAAGCACTTCACTTCCCAGTTCCCAACACCTACACTCATCAACTCGAAGAATTCAGGCTGATTTGAAAGCAGGAATAAATTAAACAGGTAGTTAGACCAACCAGGGTTGACATGAATATCATCATCAACTTTAATATAAAAGTCAGCATCCCACTTTGCAACAGCCATTGAGAAGTATATTTGTGTTTTTGAAGATAACTCATGATACCCTTCTACATGGTTCTGCAAATAGAAAAGACCCAATACTAGGAAGAAAATTTCTCATGTGACTTATTTCGAGGAAATCTTTGATGTTTAACAAACCAGTCTCAAGAAATCTAGATGTTGCTCCTCTTCTGCATCAATAGCACGATCCAAGACACTACCGGGAGTTGCAATAGAAAGCAAATAAAAAACAACTGGATGAATTATGTCAATACTGAAGCCAGTAAAATTTCTCATCGTTTGCAAATTAACGATACTACCTGTGGCCAATAACAAACCGTATAACAATGCCCTTTTCTTTCTCCAACTATTTTAACTCTTTCCCTGGAAATATTTGATAATAAAAGAATGTCAGGGCGAAGAAAATATCTTCTGCATCTACCTCTTCTGTTATAGTTATGAAGGAATAGTTAATAAGGTAAGCAATAAACCTTGGGGCATCCAAGTGTCCCTGATTGAATCCCGGCGTTTTCTGCTGCTGAATGCAGTAATGATTCCCATAACAAAGAAAACCTTCGGACGCTCCTTTATTTTCTCTAGACCTGGTTTTGTAGCCAATGGAGATCCTTCCCGATTGTCTGCTTTGGAAGATCTAGCTGCAGCTAGCTGTATCTCCAGAGTAGAGATTGTTTTATCTAAAGTCCTGAAAGTTTTGTGACATACATGCATCACATACCATCTTAATACTGAACAAACGCCGACAAAGTTAACTCAAACAGAAACAATAAACAAAGGAAGTGAACGACAAGAAGAGTCCAGAAAGTCAGAAAATCCAACATAATTCGGCAAGATTTAGAAAGTTACATGATCACATCATGTGTTTGTGAAACTTGAGTAAGTATGTCTCCAGTCCGAAGAGAAGCTTTCTGTAATATTATCAGAAAGGAAAAGAGGTTGTGCATGTTAATACATTCATTGTAGGTTAAATAGACTTTATTTGTATAACTTGCCTTCTTTTCACAATCAACTATAGCCTCAAATTCGCCCAGTTGATGTTTTTCCACAGACGAGGCCTCTTCATCCAGTTTGACTGGATCAGTAACATCCCAAAACCTAGAAGTAACTATAAGCAATTGGTCAAATTTTGATGAAAACACGAGGATATTATTATTGATAAACAGGCATGTTAAACACCATTTGCTCTAAAAGCTCAAGCTGTTAGAGCAAGGCACAACAATTGTATATCAAATGGTTCAACACCCTCCCCCCCCCAACAAGTGCGGGCTCTGCACTCGAACAACACATCCATGGGATAACATAGGGCACCGAGGCAAACACACACCATACATGCACGGGAATAGCACATCCGTGAGAGAATAAACACACAAACATATACCCCCGGGATTCAAACACTCGACCTCTCGCTCTAATACCATGTTAAACACCATTTGTTCAAAAAGCTCAAGCTGTTAGAGAAAGGCACAACAATTGTATATCATATGGTTTAACAAGGCACAATATAGACATCTTCCCAAAACCTAGAGATGCAAGGTAGTGCATTATTGATGGAAGATAAGCAAACCGAAACTGGCTCCTAAGGATTCAACTAAAATTTTATACTCATACTCTCTTCTACTACCACTGAACAATGTGATCTTCAGGTTCTTATCCAAGAAATATGATTATAATGCTGACTTGGTTGAGTTTCAGATTAAAGCATACAAAAAGAAAAGAAAAGGCTGGAATTCTCTGTTCTGGTGATATGTTTCTGGAAACATATTCTCACAGTCACACCCTCAATCTAAGCAAAGTCCTCTAGCACCCGCCATAAGCTTATCAACAATCCCACTCTGTCTTGTAAGAGATCAAGAAGCGCTAAACAAAATGATGAAATATGAAACTGATTTTCTCACCCATTCAACAAAGGTGTTACAGAAGTCACAGGATAATATCTAACAAGAAAAAAAAATAAAAAAATTTCATAGATAAGCAAGTGTAGCTCTCTTTCTTTAAACTCAAGAATAGTCAAGAAATCTTATGACACACCCTACTAGTTCTAACTAGAAAATCTCAACAATCTCAACAACCAAACCAAGACCTTACTCCTGTTCCATGGTGTGTCCAGCAATTCATGCATTCTTCTGTCATGTTTGATCCGTGGGCTTAATAGCTTTATTATTGCATGAAATAAATTCAGTTCCTACATACTATTGTTCATTGCTTATTTCTCAAATTTCTTCCTATTCTAAGAGCCCCTTCCCTCTACATGCCCAACCAAAGCCACCATTGGTTGGCTGAACTGGTGAAAATCTACATTGGGAGTGATGACAAGATGAGATAAAAAATGAATGAATGCTTGTTATGCCTAGAGAGGGAATTCTGGCTGAATTGGGAACTTCCATTAAAGAGTTTTAATCAGGATATAATCACAGCAGATGGACGACAAAACTAATCTTAGAAAGCTCTAGCCATTGAAAATACCACTCCAAACAAGAAAACATTGCTTCCACTGGTAAATTTCTCAAACTACCAAACTTTATGATGGTATTGCTTTTCAGATTATTTGTCACCAACCACGGTGATCAATGCAAGTGACTAGCAAACATATTCTTTCTTCTTCTTTTTTCCTTTTTTATTTTCTTAAAAAAAAAAAAAGACTGAGATCATAGCAGGTGACACTTCGTCTTCCCAACACCAGAAATGTAACAGAATGCAGAAATATTCTTCAAATTTCAAAACGATCAACACAAAATATAGGATCCCGGAACCCCAAATCAGAAATATGCATTTCTCGTAGAGAACCTTAGAACCCATAATTCCAAATTCAAAACCCGAGACTGAGAACAGCATTTTGCATTTCGTTTAGTATAAAAAAAAAAATCGATTTTTTTTAAATACTCACAATGTAGCTAATGAAAATGGTCCCAGAATTAAGCACCATCAAGAAAAAGAAAACAGAAGGTGATGATAATTTACCATAGAGAAGATCTTAAGCATTTGACAAAATAAAGCAAGCAGGAAGAGACAAGACAGAGAGCACCTGTCAACAACCAGAACTCCCAAGCAGAAGCTAGAAATGCAAAAAAGAGAAACCCATCTAGTCGAGACTCCACCACCGTTCTTTTGGTGTCTGCTCGACATCATAAGCATCCCGATCGAGAGTTTCGATTCAACAAAGTTGCTTCTTCTTCCTCTTCTTCTTCGTCGGGTGTCGTGTTTTACAGATAAGAAGCAAACGTCGCCATTGGAGAATTGTAGAAGTAGAAAAACCAACGAAACAAGAAATGCAGAGAGTCACGAGCTGCTCAGAACTGAGGAACAAGGCAGAGCGCTAGATAGCTTTTACTTCCCAAAATTACTCTCCAGTGTCGTGGTTAGGACCATTGTTAGCGAAACAAAAAAACGTTAAAACAGAAACGAAACGGAAAAAATACGAGTTTAATGCGGTTTTAATTTTAAATAATATATTAAAAAAAATGGTCAAATAAACGGAAACGTAAAAATACATTTAATAAATAATTCGTGTTTAATACATATCTTGTTCAAAAAAATGTTAATATAATATATATATATATATATATATATATATATATATATTAGTATTAATAATTAAATAATAATTTTTTTTTTGTTGGAACTTGTTATAAAATCCTTTTAACACAAAAATAAAGTTGTCGGCTAGCACGCATTTGTCATTAGAATTTTCAACGGATAACTTTTTTTTTTGGGTCAACTTTAAACACTGACTTTTTAAACTCGCTTTTTTGAAAAAAAACGTAAAAAGCGCGTTTTAAACGTTTTTTTTTTAAAACGCGTTTTTTTGCTTATAGAACGTTTTAAACGAAGTTTTAAACGTTTATGCAATAAAACGCGTTTTTTTCAAAAAAACGTTATTTTAAATGGCGTTTTGCTAACAACGGTTAGGATCATTGTTATCAAAACGTGAAACGTCAAAAAAACGGAA
>JAUPMG010078058.1:0-12938 GCA_031762675.1 Pachysandra terminalis | reverse complement strand
CTGAGGAGTGTGTCTAGTAGACCGCTCATGCTAAGGGCAACAAGTAGATCATTGCTGGTCCTTGACCCTAAACCTCATTTGATCCCATCATAAAGCACTATAAGCCAACTCATAAGACATCCAAACCCTCACTAAAATCTGCACTAGGTATTGTTTTGTGCAGTTGCGCTCAAACGCAACACACTATGCTCAGACGTACATCTGCGAGCGATCCCATTCCGATCGATCAACTTTGTCGCTCGATTGCATTTGCCGATAGATCGTGTTTCTTGATCGATCGTGGTTTGCGCTCGATCGACTTGTCCGATCGATCGACGTTTCCGATTGATCGACATTTCTGCAGACAGTGACTGAATCACAACTGCTCTGTTCTGATATGTTTTACTGGGTTCTTATAACCAAGGTTTTAACAGTCTCAGTCCAAATTTCTGGGTAAAGACACTATCTAATCATACAACTCAACCTCATGAAATCATCTCAAAAGCATTTCATAAATCCGATTCCAATCTCATAAAATTATGCAATTTCTTATGAAAACTGAAATATAAAGATGTAGATTCATTCTCATGGATTTCTACGATCAAAACATGTATACATGTAGAACAAGGTTAAATCATATTTGTTATGCCATAAGCCGGATATGTCCTCAAAGATAAAATTATAATTCCATGAATGCCAAACCAGAAATATGTTCATTCACCAAGGAAAAACAGAGCATCATGAATGTCATTGAAATAGGAACCGAATGATCTACTTATCATGAGTTGATTCGAACGTGAGTAAAGGTTAAGCGAAAGGGAATTCTCTAGTTCGGTACTCCTCTTCTTCTCCCTTCCCATCTCCCTCTTCGCACTCTCAATTCAAATTCTCTCTAACAAATCTTTCTCTATTATCAGACTTAGTTTCTCTCTAAATCTTCAAACACGCAAAACTTCTAAATGCCAAGTGGTTTCACGAATGGAGCTATTGAGATAAAGGGTGGTATCCTATTTTCTCTCGCCACTAACACACGATCAAAGGCACGTTGCCAAGACCGGTTCAAACGCATAACCGTGCGTTTGAATTGGTAAACTCTGTTTATAATTACTAGTTTAACCCCTAAATCAACATCGTTACAAAAAGACCCCTATCCACCATATTCAATTACGAAAAACACCCTTGCATTAATTAAAACCTAGATCAAACTAATTCCAGCAATAAAAATTATCAAAATAATTAAATAAATTTGGGAAAAATAAATTTAAGGAATTGAGGTCATTACAAAAAACCTAACTCTGTGGTTGGATTTTGGTTTCCTCAATCCAAATCCTGAAGTTATTCAGTTGAAAATGATCTTGCGTTTCATTGAATCCGATCTTTCGATTAATATCGCCTGAAAATGGAAGGAAAAGAAAAGAAAGTCATTTTCTTCTGTTTGGTTGAGAATGAAAATAAGAGAGAAAACAAAACAAAAGAGAAAATAATTCTAAAATTTTCATTTTCAAGTGCCAAAATTTTCCTTTCAAATATGAGAAGATTTTGAGAGAGAAAATATTTTAGAAGGACTATTACCTTCCGTTGTCTATCATGACCACCGCCAACCACCACCACCGACTACCAACACCACCACCCACCACCACCACCTACCACCACCACCCACTACCACCACCATGAACCACAACATACCACCACCATCACCACCCACCACCACCATCCACCATCACCTGCCACCACCACTGTGAACCACAACATACCACCACCATCGGGGGCCACTCATCACCACCACCCACCACCACCCATCACCACCATCGACCATCACCTATGACCACCACCCACTACTACCTCCATGAACCACAACACACCACCACCCACCACCATCACCACAACATAACACAACCCATCACCACTCACTACCACTATTAACAACCACCACCACCACCAACCATCCTCACCACCCATCCACCACCAACGTTGTCTACTACCATCACCACCCATCATTGCGTACCACCACCATCCTCTACCTACCTACTAACCATCATCTTCATTTTGTCTCATTGCTTATCTATTAGATTTTGTTTTCTTTCCCATTTTCTATTTTTAAACAAACAAGAGAAATATTTTAATTTCTTTTCTTTTCTATTTCTATTTTAATTTCTTTTCCCTCATTTTCTCTCAATCCAAACAGACCCTACCTATGATACTCTTTATACGGAAAATCCGATCTTAAATCCCGCCTGAACCTGTTTCTTAGCTTCTTTGATTAGATTAAAATCTCAACCATTGTTAGCAAAACGTGATATCAAGTTTAATACGGTCTCTACTCAAAAAGACGAAGTCAAAAAAAAAAACGGTCAATAAAACAAAAATATCAAAAATATGTTGATTAAATTGTTCGAGTTTACTACGGCAGAGATAAAAAAATGAAAACAACGTGAAAATAAAAGTGAAACCTTTAGTTAATTACCAATAAATTTAATCAAATATTATAATATTAGTCTAAAAACTATTTATAATCCTAAATAATTTACATTCGCTACTATAAGAAACTTTAATATTATCAATATTGATTTTTTATGAAAATATAATATAGTATTAAAGTTTTTAAATTATAAATTGAATAATTGAATAAAAAAATAAAACATTAATTAAAATCCATTTCTCTTTTCATCTTTTTATTAAAATCCTTTTTTATTATTATTCCATAGTAAGTCTAGAGAGTTGGAAGACTTTGAATCACAATAGCATTAGATAAAAAAAAGATTAACAAAAAAATACTTAAACCTTTGAAAGAAAATAACACATAAAAAGATAATAGCTAATAAAAAGATTCAATAAAACCCTTGAATCATGAAAAATAAATAAATAAATATATTTATTTTTTTCATATCTACAAAAGGAAGACGATAAGTTTTTTTGAAGTTTTAAACGTAAAATGAATTAAACGTGTTTAATACGCTTTTGTGAAAAATATGTGTTTTTTTTTTTGTTACATAAAGTTTTAAACTGCGTTTAAAATGTTTAAGCATCAAAACATGTTTTTTTTTTTTTTAAAGAACAGAGTTTTAAACAGCGTTTTGCTAACATTGATCTCAACACCCATTAACATATTCCGATAAAAAACGTTGAGAAAATTAAGATTTTACTTCTGAATTATTTGGAGGTATAAAAGCAACAGCAAAATTAACAATAAAGAACTACAATACGTGGTGGATACTGCATCTAGGTAAGTGGGGATTTAGGTATCTAAATTCAAATTCTTAACGTTGAGATTTTTTTGTTGCTTGGAAAAAAGGAAAACAAAAAAGAAAAAAGAAAAAATTCAAATGCAAATATCTCAACACTGTTGTCTTCTCCGACATGGTAAACCAGAGAAAGAAAGAGAGGACAGGAAAAAATAAAGTTCAAATCAAAGAAGAAAATGCATAAGCGACAGAAAATAAAGCTTAATAACAATGCCCAACCGTCTCTAAATCCTGACGAGGATTTAATGGAAACTCTATCGAGAATAACTTTTGGATCTTCTGAGAGCTTTTCTTTGGATCATCCAAAGTCCCCCATCTCAAACATCTAGAACTTGCTGGAGAAGAGATTGCATATGCATTCAAAAGCAGAAATTGGCCCATGTATCACCACAACAGAAAAACTTCAAAGTGAGTTTCTTATTATTGAAGTGTTATAGAAATCCCAAAAACGATTTTTGAATTCAATGGTAAATATGATCAGGCAACAACCATTAACATCCCATCTGAGTTACTCTTACAATACTATCTTTTGAAGTGACGTCGTCACCCATAAAATTATAGTATTCCGGTTTTCCTAGACAGATCTTCGTTAATTTTCTAAAACATTCAAATCGCCTGCGGAAACCTAAATCAAATCTCTGACGACAATCTTTAACATCAATAGAGAGAGAGAGAGAGAGAGAGAGAGAGAGAGAGAGAGAGAGAGAGAGAGGTTATTTTGAAAAAGTGCCGGAAGTATAGGTGGAATCTCGAAATTCTCCGGGAGCATATTGTATCTGAGAAAGAGATTTTTGGCCGACGTTGCTGAAGAAGATGGAGAGAGACACCAGATTAAGAGTCGATTGTTGTCGAAGAAGTTGAGAGTCGATCGTCACCGGAGAAGATGATGCGATCGTCGCTGGAGAAGTTGAGAGTCGATTGTTGGATATGGAGAGAATCGGGTTCTACTTATCTCAATTCCCAACTAAAGAATTGCGAAAAAGAACAAGGAAAGAGTAGATAATTGCAAATCTTAATTTTTAGCCTAAACACAATTCCCACAAAATTGTTGAAGAATTCTAAATCTAATTCTTTAATTTACATCAAACTTAAAAATTGAAATTCTTTACCCCATTCAAATTCTCACCCCCAATTCCCAGCCCAATTATTTGTGTCAAACACAACCTTTAAGTTAAGGCAATATCCATTTTAGACGAAACTATGTCATGCCAAACACTTACGACAAACATTGGTACTTCCAAGTCCTTCTGACATAATTGTTGTCTTCCTACGTAAATGCCCAAAAACAAACATTTCCAAATTGGTATGTTTAAAGACTCATAATTTCGACATAACCACACCACCAAATTGTTATGTTTAAAAACTCATAGTTTCGACATAACCACTCCATCAGATAAATCTCATCGAAAATCGGATTGCAGGAGGTCCCGACATAAAACTACTTCCCATCGAGAGTTACGGTGAAAACAGAGGAAGATGCCTAACCTATTTGGACATTCCTTGTATGACCCCCTCCCCCTAGCTCTTGGCAAATGTGCTCATCAAAAATCGAGCCGCAGGAGCTCCTCGACATAAAACTATCTCCTACCAAGAGTTACGGTGAAAACAAAAGAAGGCGGCTAACCTATTTGGACATTTCTTGTACAACCCCCTCCCTGGCAAAAGGGTCTTGATGTGCAATTATAATTACCACTCGTAATAAAACGAATCCCTGTAGGATAGGGCTATATTAAGGGTGTCGAACCTCAAGGACTATGTGAGTTAGGTTGTCAAATGAGTCAAGATTAATGCTAAATTGATTGATGAAAGATGAGTTGTTTTTATATTTTTAGAATTAAAAACTCAATTTTAATCAAATATAAAATTGGATTAGAAGTTGGATGGATGAAGGCTAGGGTATTGATTTCACCATTAACCACATGACAATGATTGATCACACAATTTAAGGGAATTCAAACACGTATGATAAGACTTGAGTGGCTATAAGCACACAACAAAGTCGTCAAGAAAGTATCACCATAAGGAACAAGTGTAATCCATCTCTGGGTAGCACGGATCGTCCACCTATCCACTAAGTTGCGGCACGACCCGTCTTCCTTAGGCATGGACTATCAAGCCCTCTTATAGAAAAACATCGTCCTAGGAAGCAAGCATAATCCATCTTCGGTTGGCACGGATCATCCGCCTCTCCTCTCAGTTGAGACACGACCCGTCTTCCCTAGGCATATTCAATGTTTCTATGATCACAGAAAATAAAAGCATTTGCATTCAATCAAGATAAAACTTTTTCTAAGACAAGATAAAAATTTATCAAAACTGATTTTAATCTTTAAAACGATTATTCTTACAATCCTATGGAATATACAATCATCAAACATAGAGAAAACCCTAATTTCATGTGAATCAACTCATTGCCAAAGGGAAAAGGCTACATCAATACCCTAGAAGGGGTTTAGTTACTCATAAGAAGGGTAGAAATCACCTCGATGTGGGAGAAATCCCTCTGCCTTGAGCTTCCTTGCACCTACCATTGTTCTTCTCTTCTTCCTCCTCTAGCCAAACTTCAAAACCTCCAAGAATAAGCTCCAAACCCTTCAACGAATATCTGAATCTCTGTTTTCGTACCTCTCTTTTCTTCTTAAATAAAATCTAAAATTCCATAATCCTGCAGGCATTGTTTGGCCCACACTCGTTTTCACAAAAAAAAAAATATTTTCGGCTTTATTTTCGGACTGCCCCAGAACAGCCCCCTGCGACTTGATTTTGATCTGAGAAACATTGGAATTTGGATGTGGCTATTAGAGACAAAGTTGTAGGGCTATGTATCCTCTTTCGAACGCATCAAAGATCAGGTCAATCCAATATTGGAGCTGAGAGATAATGTAAAAACACTACTGTTGAGTCCTATTTTCAAAATTTTTACTTGATCTCATCTTGTCCGAGGTTTGTAAAGCTTAAGCGCTCTAAGTCAGATTCAACCCTTCTTTAATAGGAAATCTCCCGAGTATTGCTAAACCTACAAAATATCAAAAATGTATTAATTTTCTCACTTAAGCATAACTCTAAGACTAATAGACATGAGTAATAGGTCTAAAAGTGCAAGTGCTACACTTGTCAGGTCACCAAGGAACCCGACACTTTCTCGATAGTGGAGAAATAAAGACTTGTTGCTTTTTCAATTTTTGACCATCTTCATACTAGTTTTTCTCTTTATGCCCAAACTTCTATCACCATGATTTTTTTGTCTAATGATTTGGTCAATGGTCTGCATAATCAGACCAAAAACACCGATTTGATACAAATGGATTAGTATCGAAACCCACAGGTATTACTTATGCCAATTAGACAATAATAAGAATGTAGATAGAGTTGGCAATTTATGGCCCAACCCGTCAACTCATCCGAATCCTACTAACTAAACGAATTAGGATTGACTCATTTATTAAATGGGTTGTGTTTGGATTGAAGTTTTGTCTACCCGTTGGTAAACAGGTCGAATCCAACACAACCCATAAACCTGCTTGAACCCGTTTATTTATTTTATTGGAGTCTTTAGGATTATGTTCGTTTCTTTCTCGCTCCACTCCACTCCACATCTCGCCACGAACAGACTGCAAGCAGACTGCGAACTTCTCTTTTGCAACAGATTCCCAATACGACAATACCCAACCTCCTTACTGCAACATCTATACAAAAGCAAGCTTTGGCTAAGCATTTGAACCTACGGCCTCGACAAGTTGCCTTGTGGTTCCAAAACCGAAGAGCCAGGTTACCTGTCCAACCCTTTTAAAAAAATAATCTTCAGAAGCGTTTGATGAGAGTCTGAATGAGATTTTTATTGTTTAATTATTACAGGACAAATCTGAAGCAAACGGAAGTGGACTGTGAGTTATTGAAGAAATGCTGTGAATTGCTAACAGACGAAAACAGGAGGCTACAAAAGGAATTAAGAGAGCTCAAATGATCGGTGGCGCCGGTGGTGGCGTCGACGGCTCCTCTAAGGTCCCTTACACCATGGCATCAAAACCTCATTTCTATAATCCCTTCACCCCGTCCATCTACAGCTTGTAAGAGTTAGATGCTACCCAACAACATCCCCATCCATTTTTTTCCAACAACATCCCCATCCATTTTTTTTTCCTTTTTGGACATTAAAAATTGTGTAGTGTAAAAAAGTTTTTAGAGTTAGAAATTAGTAACTAATCTCCCTCTTAGAATCATAAATCATTAACTATACATATATATATCAGTTGACGGTTATGATTGTGAGACAAATGTGGGCTCCCATGTATGTGTTCCTAATGCTGTTGAGGTTTGGTATAATACCCATATACCTCCCCTATCTTTCTCAAAAGGACAAATACGTTCTCTATATTATCACCATTCAGACATGTTATCACCATTCAGACATGGACCTCTCCTACGCTAACAGAATTTAACGGAAATCATCAAATTTTACATGTTTTAGATTACTTTGCCCTTGTATATAAACCTCCTGCCACAAGACCACCACCCCATTCTTCCATCACCACCACCACCACCGTGGTGGTGGGGTGTAGTGGTGATCGTAGTATTGTGGCAATAAGTTTAAATACAAGGATAAAATAGTCTAAAACATATAAAAATTGATAATTTTTGTTAAGTTTTGTTCATGTGAAAAAATTGATAATTTCCGTTAAGTTTCGTTAGTGTGGAGGTCCGCATCCAAATGGTGATAATAGAGAGGATGTATTTGTTTTTTGAAAAGGATAAGGGAGGTAAATGGGCATTATATGAAACCTCAAGGGAGGTATGTGGAATTTACCCTGGGTTGGCGGTTCAACCCATTTATGGGCAGGCTGGGTTCGGGTTCGTGTTTTCCTGACCTATTGATAAATGGGTTAAACCCATAACCCAACCCAACTCGTTTAAGTCACAACCCGACCCATTACCACCTCTAAACGCAAGACATGACAAAAAAACATTACCACCCCATGATAACCCTTGATGAGATGACATGCTTTTCAAAAATAACTATTCGCATTCTTTTGCTTTTCAACAATAAAAACAAATTGATCGCTAACCAAAGGCCACAAGGGATGGTACTTATCACTTATCCAAAAGGACAAGCAGGGCCCAACGTGCCTTTCGAAGGTCTTTTTCTTTTTTTTTTTCCACTCAAATACCAGTATTTAACGTTTTAACTATTAGTATAGATATATTTTTCGTTTTTTTTTTAATGATGAGCGGTATAAATTCATTTCTTATTCACCTTTTTTTCTTTTTATTTAATGTTTTAATTTTAATCCCATTTTATCTTTTCTCCTAGTTTAGTCCCTTCAATCTTTCTCTTTTTCTCTACTCTATCATAAAGAAAAATCCTTTCCTTTTTCCGTTTACAGTTTTCAAATAAAAGATTATCATAATTCCAACTTCTTTTTCCTTTTTTATTTCCACAGATAGATGATAGATCTGAGAGATTCAAGTCAATTTATTAAAGTTTTTCTTCTCGATTACAGGTTTCTGATTAACTGTGAAGAAACCAAAAGGAATCCCTAAAATCAAGATATTAGAGATCATACCTAAATTTGTGTAAACATACAGGAATTTCTTATGCAAAAAGGAGAAAATCCTAATTTATTTAATTAAAAGCAGTTCCACTCTAGATATAACCAGATCATCCTTCAGAATCACAAAACGCGAATGCGATCATCAGAGGAAAATCACAGAAACAACCACAAAAACGAAACCCTAAACCATTAAAAGGAGATCGGAACTCGCAGATCACATAACCTTGTTCAAGAAAGCTGACCGCAATCGGCCACCACAACAGGCTTAGAAGTCCTTCCTGACGAAGATCCAACCTTCTCGATCGCCTTCACCACATCCAGTCCTTCCACAACCTGTCCAAACACGACGTGCTTCCCATCCAGCCACTCCGTTTTAGCAGTGCAGACGAAGAACTGAGATCCGTTCGTTCCGGGACCGGCGTTTGCCATGGAGAGGATGCCGGGACCGGTGTGCTTCTTGGTGAAGTTCTCGTCGGCGAACTTGGATCCGTAGATTGATTCCCCGCCGGTGCCGTTTCCTGCGGTGAAATCGCCTCCCTGGCACATGAATCCAGGTATGACGCGATGGAAGGCTGATCCCTTGTAGTGCAGGGGCTTACCGCTCCGACCGGTTCCCTTCTCGCCGGTGCAGAGAGCTCGGAAATTCTCGGCCGTACGAGGAGTCACGTCATTGAAGAGCTCCATCACGATCCGGCCGGCCGGAACTCCGCCGATCGTCATGTCGAAGAATACCTTAGGGTTTGCCATCGTCGATCTGTTTCTCTCACTATGATCGTCAACGAAAACACTGGAACTGACGCTAGGGTTTGAAGGACAGAGCTCCTTATATAATTGCCTTCGGCATAATATCTTTATCGGTTGGATCTTGGCCGTTGAGGGTTCACGCGTGTTGTAATCTGAGTTAGCCTCTAGCTTGGAATGTGACGACGAGTGCCGTAACCGCGGTTTAGTTTTTACCATGGTTTGCTAAGGGTGATTGATGACGCATGAGACTACCGGGTGGTATATCGGTATATGCTTCATAGCATTTTTCTTTTTTTAACCGACAAATTGACTAGCTAAAGGTATTGTGGTATGCCTCAGTAGCTTTAGTTAGTTGGTCATTGGTGTCTTTGGTGAGGCAAGATTTGTTTGCCATATCAAAAATATCTGGACAATCTAGACCATCCTTTTGATAGGGATCCTCTGAAATAATCATGTGGGCAAATATATTTCAAATATAATAGGTTTTGTCATATATATATATATATATATATATGTATATTTCAAATCCCCTAACTTTTTAATATTTTTCAAGCTCTATATTCAAAAAACTCCATAAGAAAAAACTTGATGATGGATTTGGACAATGAAATCAAAAACATATATAAGTTTGAAATATTAATTATCATTATGAAAAAATTATTCTAAAGATTTTTAGTACACCTCATTTCACAATTGATGGAATTAATTTTAGTAATTTATGTCAAATTAAACTTTGGGTTTAGGTTTTACTAACTAGCTTGAAAATAGGTCAACCCAAATCCAACCTATTGGATACTTGTCTAAGTGGTCTTTAATAGATTTATAGTTATATTTTATTATTTATAGGTATTTTTAAACTTATAAGTTCAAAATACATATTTTTTTTTCATTTTTGATAAAAAATCATAAATCCAACTCGCCAACCCATCCAAACCCAACTTGATTAAACGGGCTCGAGTTGACCCAATTATTAATTGGGTTGTGTTTGGATTTAGATTTTACCAACTTACCTGAAAATGGGTCAACCCAAATCCAACCCATCAACTCGTTGGGTAGGTTCGTTAATAGATTTATAGTTATTTTTAAAAGTTATTTTACCAAGTTAAAAGTGCTTATTTTCTTTTTTGAAAAAAAATCATGGTCAATAATTATTTTTATAATAACTATTACAATTGAATATATTAAACGAGTCTATATTTTATCATAATTTAAAATTAAAATTCAAAAAAGTATTTAATTAAAGAATAAATGGGTTAGGCATGTTCAACCCATTTATTAATAGGATGGATTCGATTGCACGATTTCTCAACCCATTAGCAAATGGGTCGAATCCGACCCAATCCGTTTAAGCTCAAACCCATTTACAACTCACACGAACCCGACCGTTGCTAGCTCTAAGAAATCATTTTCAATAAAGATTTTTATAATATTTATTAAAATTTAATATATTAAATGGGCTTATATCTTATCTTAATTTAAAATTAAAAAATTAACTAATTAATTGATTAAAAAAATAAACGGGTTAGGTAAGTTCAACCCGTTTATTAATGGGTTGGCTTCGATTCCTCGTTCGAACCCGACCCAACTTGTTGCTAGCTCTACTGATGTAGTAGAGGTAACCGCGGATGCTTACTTAGAAATGTCGGATCGAAAGAAGATGCATCTTGCCCACCATGGCTCCAAATGGACATAACTTTGGGCTCCAGTGTTGGAATCAGGTGAATCATATGGCATTGGAAAGCTAACGACAAGAGCTATAAGACTCATTGCTATTGTAACGACCCACCCCACCTGATACAATATTGTCCGCTTTTGGCTTACCCGAATTAGAATTCCCAGGGGGTCACCCATCCTAGTACTACTCTCGCCCAAGCACGCTTAACTGCGAAGTTTTGATTGGGTTCACAGCTATCACAGCTTTAAAACGCGTTATGTCATAGTAGGGTGTAAATATACATATAAGTACATCACCTTCACCTGCCCAGGCGATGTGGCATTGCCCAACCTGGTAGCTCGCCCAGTGCGGTAGGTCGCTCAGTGCATCGCGCACCCGCCCACACACACCTGCCCACACAGGTCACCACAGCTATGCCATGATGTGAGACATTTTTTGACTGTTTGAGGTCGTTTAGATCCTCAAAACGGCCTCCAAATTATTTTTTATCCGTTTTAGTAACTTCTATTTACTTATTTCTTTTAGGATTATTTTTAGCACTTTAGGGTTTCTTTTAAGTTGAGATTTTCTTATAAATAGGGAAGATATTGTAGAGAGAATAAACATAGACATTTTTCTAAAAATTGATTCAGAAACTTTTTCTCTTTTATTCCTGTTGTTCTAAGGTTTTGTCCTTAAACTCTAACAACTCTAGAAGGCCGTGTGCTCTATGACTAAATTCATCAACTCTTTTCTTCTTGAGCCTACATCAATCTATACTTTCCAATGGTTTTCTTATAGAATAATAAGATAAGATTTGAGTGAGTAGAGTTGTTAATATTTCTAAAATTATTTTTAATTATTAACGAGTAGAATCATTTTAGAAAAGTGAAGAGATTTGAAATGATTTTTAAGGTAATCAGTTTCTAGAGATGTTTTAAGAAACATTTAACGTTAGTGAGTAGGATTTATTAATATTCCTAAAATCACTCTTACTTATTATTTTGTAGAAGAGAGTTAGAGTGGTTTTAGGAAAGTGAAGAAATATTTATGTGATTTGGTTCTAATTATATTTATGACCCATTTGTCAACTAATAATGTGGAATCAATAATTCTTAAAATTAATATTTTATTAGCTTTTGATTTGTTGAAAGCCTTTTAATTCAATTTTTTTAAGATGAAAAAAATCCAAAATTATGAGAATTGAGGATTCAAGGAGGGAAGCATGGTGTCACACCCTTGCGTGAAGTACCGTGAAATTCTTCATTTATTGGGCCTAAGAGTGAGTAGATTAATAGTAAGACCCATTGGACATAGATAATCTTTAAGAAAACTTTAGAAAGTTCTTTTAAGGAGGTGGACGAACTTTCTAAAAATGAGCTTCATAGAAAGATCTTTTGAAGAGGTTGAAGCACTTTCTAGAAAAGAAGTTTCTAGAAAAGTAAGTGAGATATTTTTAGAGACAAACTTATAATCGTATGATTAAATCAATCTTGACCGTCCATTGTAACCAAGAAGCCTATAAAAGGGAAAATGGCTTCTCATTTGTAAATAACCTCAGAAGTTATAAAGTTCTTTGAGGGAAGATACAAGTTCTTTCTTAAGTTACTTCCTGTGTTCTTTTTTACTTCTAGCCTTCAAGGCATTGTGGGAGGTAGCTAACTTGTGCTACAAAGGGTTAATTGAGCACAAGTGTAATGACCTGAACCTTTGAATGTATTTTATTTTCCCAGTTATAATATATGAATAAATTATTGGAGTTATCTGTGT
>JAUPMG010078049.1:0-12938 GCA_031762675.1 Pachysandra terminalis | reverse complement strand
TATAGGACTCTTGGGTTCCTTAAGTGTTTAAACCCCAATAACCTTCTTTTTCTTGGCTTTCAATGACTTCTTAATTATTAAGGTTATACCTTCTTTGTTTGGACAGAAAATAGAACTTTAATAAAGAAAGAGAAGATACATATGGAGGTGGCTAAAGAAAGAAGCACAAAGAAAAGGAATGAGGAGGCAACTACAATGGAATTGCTATACTCCAGTTGTATGAGATGTTCATATGGGTTGATAAGTCAGCAATTTCTTTGAAGTAGTGGCCATGTCTCCATCGACCGCCCTCCTCCTTGCTTCATTTGATCAAATTGGAAGTTCGCTGGAATTGGTGAGACCCAGTTTTTTGTATTCCTTAAGGCCTTGCAATAAAGCTATTGTTTCATCCTCGCTGATGTTAACAAACACCCTCACTGGTGGAAACTGAGGAAAATTACTAGTGATGTTAACTATAACAGATGACATAGTCATAGGGGTGAATATCCATAGCCATATGGATCATAGCCTACTGGTTATAGGTTCTCTGGAATTGAAAAGATCCCTTGTCCATATGCATTACCTCCAGACGTGCACCTTAAGTCCATAATCTCTTGATCATAACTATTTGGAGTATGTCCATGATATGAGGGCCTTGATAGTGTACCATAGCTCTCAGATATCCCATATACACAAGGTTCATACAATCTTGTCGATGAGGAACCCTGTTGCCGTTGATTAACAGTTCAATACTCGTAGACCCCCCAAATTATGAGAGAAAGAATGGCGACTTGTGGAGCCAGCCTCTTCTTTCCCTTATGCTGGTAATAACGTGATGAAGCACCATGTTCTATATCTTTGGTGTCATGGTCAAAGTGGTCTCTCTAGTGAAGAGACTCTAGGCCTTCGACTCTCTTTAGCTTGTTCACCGTTGCCATTCGGCCCCTTTTCAGTCCCCTGTTCACCATCATCATCATTCCCACTACTGCTCTCGTCATCCTTGTCTCTACCTCCATATTGATCACTCGTCTCACCTCCATCATCTGTCTGACTCGGAATGAATCAAAGTAATCTCTCTTTGTACCTTGCTCTATTTTTGGCTCTGGGTCTGGCCATTTATAGTCGGAGTTATGCACATAGCTCTATTAAATAAGTCTCCACTAGTATATCCCTCTTCTGTGTCCATTACACGATCAACATCTATGCCCATCTCTGAGGCAGCTCTAGCCTCTAGCTATCTCTGCATTAGGGCACCTGGCTTATCCAACTCAGATATCTTAACCCACTCATAAAGTGGTTTTCCTCATCCTCTTCTTCAATAACACTAGGCAAATCCAAGGAATCTTGGGGTAGTGTATTTCCTCTTTCTGTTTCCATTTACTTCAGATTTAGCTTCATATTATAGTGACAGTACACATGCTTATGGAGCTTCATATATGCTTGTCGATTTCTCTGCTTTGTGTGTATCAAGGCAAACGTGCTCCGATTCCTCTCACAGGCTAAAGAGATGTCTGTGTTACTACACGGACTGCCAACTTCCGAAGGGTTGGAGCATCATTCCTGTACATCAACCACTCTTGTTAATTAGAATTGTAGAATATGTCTATTAGTACTAAGCCGTTAACAACATGTATCTAAAAATTAGGTACATCATCACTTGAATGAATTGATATACTCACAAGGCAATCATTTTTGCCCTCTAGCAGTGTCCCTTCTAAAAGATCACATTGCATCTCTAAACATCAACAGCTACAAAACAGAAACCATGTTATCGTTTTTTTTTATCGATAACAAACAAAATATATTAAGAAAGAGGGGAATGTACAAAGCAAAAACAAGGGGAGGATAGAGCAGGTTCTATAAGACAGGGAACCACCAATCCACCCAAGAAAACAAAAACATCAAAAACCAATGAAAACCCCCAAAGCATACCACCAACTAGAGCACAAAATCCCCAAAGCAAATATTACATCCCAGCAACCATTATTTAGAAATTTTACTGTGAATAAACATAGTATATTTTACCTCATTTCCAAATTGTCTCTTTGTCTTTGACTTAGGATCCAATTTGTGGTACGTATTGTGTACAACTTGACGTAAATCATCACGAAGTCCTTGTTTGTGGCTGTAATGGTACTTTGGATTTAAATAATAGGCTGTCATTATTTCCAATTTTTTTTTTTTTTGATCGATAACGAAGAATTTTATTGCTAGAGAAAAGAGAGAATGTACAGCAAAAAGAAAAAGAGAAAAAAACAAGACGAAGACCCCAAGAAAAGGAGGCTCCAAAGACCAATACAATGACAGCCACCCTAAGCCACAACCCAAAGACAACTCCTGTCACCACAAAACACCAAGCTCCCATCCCCTAGTAATGTCTATCCTAGTGAAATCGGTGAACTCAGGAAGGATAGCAACCCACGAAGATGCTAAGTTCACAATAGAGTCGATAGGTGCACCTAAACTTTTATGTTATTTCTCAAAATTCTGCTGTTTCTCTCTCCAAATTCCCCACAGCACAACAAAGAACACAATCCTAACCAGGATCTGACCCCGTTTCCCAATGGATGGGAACCATCATTGATCAAGCATGTCCCGTACAGAATATGGACTCACCCAATCCATACCAAACACTCTCAAGAAGTAGCTCCATATCTTGCTAGCCCAACTGCAATCCACGAAGAGATGATCCACGGATTCCCCACACATCAAACACAAATGGCAAACTTGCAGAGACAGAGCCATAAAAGGCCTCCTCCTCTGAACCATGTCAGCAGTGTTGATGCGATACAAGAATGTAGACCAAGCAAATGCTTTGACTTTGGGAGGGACCCTGGCCCCCGAAAGCAGAGAAGTAGAGAAAGAAGGGGGACACGAACCGGGAATGACACTCAAAAGGGATCGAAAGGACTTGATACTGAACCTACCACATGACTCCAAGATCCAGACCCTAGTCCGACAAACTATCATCAATAATCACATTTTTAAAGAGTGCAAAAAGAGAGGCCATTTCATCAGTGTCAACCAATCTAGGGTCACGCAAGAGGGGAAGATTCCAAATAAGACCGGAAACTGACCAGCTAAGGTCATCAGAAACAAGCGATTCTTTATTGACTTATAATCGAAAAGTCTTGGGAAATCTAGGGGCTAAAGAAGACTCTCCCCACCAAATATCCAGCTAGAACCGAATAGACGAACCGGACCCTACGGAAAACCTCACATACTTCCAAAAGATATGAAAAGTCCAGAGATTACCTTCCAAGGGCTAGAAACTCGAATAACTGCCTCGTAATTCACATCCGATCTGTTAGCATGAGTTCCGTACTTACTTGCAATAATTGATCTCCACAAAGCCTCTCTCTCTTCACTGAATCTCCAAAGCCACTTGGCCAAGAGGGCCCTGTTTCTGATTTGGAGGTTACCCATATTAAGACCTCCATCTTCTTTAGACTTGCAAACATCAGCCCGTTTAACTAAGTGGTCCTTCTTTTTGTCTCTTCCCCCCCACCCTCCCAAAGGAAATCTCTTTGAAGCTTTTCAATTCTGTCACTGATGGATTTAGGCATCTTGACATGACATAAGTAGGGAGATTGCCAAGCGAATCCTGAATAAGAGTGATTCTTCCTCCCAAAGAAAGATGATTCCTCTTCTAGGTGCCCAACTTCTTTTTCATTTTTTCCACTATTGGATTCCAAACCTGAACCCCCCTGTGATTCCCATTAACTGACATCCCTAGATACTTCATAGGCCAAACGCCCACCCCACACCCCAAATCATTAGCACACTTGTTCCTAAAATCATCCTCCACATTTATGCCAAACAAGCTACTTTTTCCAAGGTTAACTTTAAGCCCACAAATCATCTCAAAACATCTAAGGATACACTTAGTCTAGAAAAAGGTTTCCTTTGACGCCTCAAGGAACAAAATAGTATCATCTGCAAACTGGAGATGGGAAACCTTCACTTGATCTTTATCAACACTAAAACCACGGATCTTTCCCAACTCCTCTGCCTTATAACGAAAGCAACTCAACATATCGCTCACTAGGGTAAACAAGGGGAAAGCGGATTCCCCTGGCGTAGAACCCTAGACGAAGACACCAAACCCGTGATCCCACCATTTAAGCAAAACGAGAAGCTGCTTTTTCTAATACATCCTCTAATCCAACGACACCATCTTTCAGGTAAACCTTTCCACCTAAGTACCGACTCCACACACTCCCATTCTACCCGGTCATTTACCTTTTCCAATTCAACTTTCATTACAAATCCCGACTCCTTCCTTCTCATCGTTTCCTCCACACATTCAATGGCAATCAGAATACTATCCAGAATTTGTCTAACCTTGAAGAAAGCGCTTTGATTTTTAGATATGACCTGCCCAACAACCTCCTTCATTCTATTTGCCAACACTTTGGCAATGATCTTGTACGCACTTGTGACCAAACTAATAGGTTTGAAATCTTTAACATTTGTGGCCTTACAATCTTAGGGATTAACACAAGGAATGTTGCATTCATGGCTTTGTTTATGATCCCGTTCTTCTGAAATTCCTTGAATACCTTCATAAGATCAACTTTGATAATATCCCAACAATCTTGAAAGAATGCCATTCTGAATCCGTCAGGCCTCAGTGTCATATTTCTATCCATCTCCCATACTGCTTTGCGAACTTCCTCAACCTCAAAACCATTCTCAATTTCAATTGCTGCCATATTATCCAACCTAGTGCCATCCAACAAATTCAGATCAAATATATGTTCTTGTTCAGACTTATATAGCTTGGAAAAGAATCCTGAAATACCATCCACAATTTTCTTGGGATGGTCAGTCCTCACCCCATCACGAATAAACATTTCGATTTCATTTTTCTTCCTTCTAAAGTGGCCATTTTATGGAAATACCTTGTATTACCATCCCCTTCTTTTAACCATTTAATTCTTGCTTTTTGGCCCCAATTCATTTCCTCTTTTCAGCAATTCTTCAAATTCAAATTTCAACCTTCTCCTGGATTCCCGCTGAAGCATACTATTAAGTTTTCTCTCTTCTTCTTTCTATCTGACCCTTGAATGCTCTCCAAAATTTGATTTTTCCTCTCTGGAAGCCATCCAAACACCTCCTTGTTCCAAATTTTAAGATTTTCCTTGATACCTCAAAGATGCTTCATAAACTTGAAACATTCCCACCTAGAGATATCCTCCTTACTGTCCCACCACTCTTTGATAACATCCTTGAATTTGGGGTGGAGCAGCCACATATTCTCAAACCTAAATGGTTGGGGACCACTACTCAATGTCTAATCCGTATGAATCAAAATGGGGAAGTGATCAGAGATTGGTCTAGGGTGAATTTTTTGGGAAATGCTCCTCCCATTCCAAGGAAACAAGCAACCTATCCAATCTACAGCACACCGGATCTTCTTGTCGGTTGCCAAGTAAATCTCCCACCTTTAAGAGGATAGTCAATAAATTCAACATCATTTATAAATTCCGCAAAACCTCTCATGCTTCTAGTGACTCTACTATTACCCGATTTCTCCTTAGAGAATCTAATCACATTGAAGTCTCCAACCATACACCATGGGTCCTCTCACCTCTCCTGAATACTTTTGAGCTCTTCCCAAAATCCACCTCTTTCCTTGGGTTTATTGGGATCATACACACCCGTCAAGACCCACTCAAAGCCATCCTCCACACAACACAGTTTAACAGAGAATGAATACTTTCCAGTCCAAACTTCCTTGAGAGTCACATAATCTACATCCCCGATGATACAAATACCCCCGGATCTCCCTACAGAAGGTAAGGACTCCCACTCCTTGTTTTTTATACCCCCTAGTTGACTATTCAGTCTCTTAGAGACCTTTTCCCTCTTAGTTTCCTGGAACACCACAATATCCGCCTTGAATCTCCTCAAGATATCTTTGACCCCACTTCCCTTTTCCCTCCCTCCCAAACCTCTAACATTCCAGCTTATAATCTTCATTGGGTAACTCTATCCATCACTTCTCCCTCCATACCTCTACCATTTTTTCCTTTTGTATTGCAAACTCCATTGGGACTTCTTATTACCGCTAGACTCGACCCCGCTTACCGGACACTGCCACTCGAACTCTCTATTTTCCTGACTATTCCTTTCAACTCTTTCTCTAAATTTGTTCACAGCATCATCCATAGGGATATTTTCCCCATTTTTACCCCACCTCAATCTGAAAATCTTTTGCCATATCTAAAATACCTTCCCACTCACTTTTCCGACTAACTCCCTCGTCTCCCTCAAATTCCTCACACAGTTCTTCTTCAGAAGGCACAACATGGGAAACCTCTTCAATATAAACCCCACCCTTAAGATGATAATGTAGCTTTGGAGATACTTGATGAGAGACAGAGACATGTTCAGACCATTCTGCAAGAAGACATCATCATGGTTACCAGAAGAAAAGCCAATCACATGACAGAAAGATCTACATGGCGTATCTGGGCATTCCGAACCAGACATACCTTCTTTGGATAATAAAGGTGGAGAGGACGAGTTAATTTCCGGGAGTAGGATAGGAGAAGAATGGACGGGATTGGGAGAGAACTCAAAAGATGGCAAAGCCTTCTCGACATCCACATTGTTAGCCATGGCAGTGGAATTGGCTCAAGCTCCGACCCCCCAGTCTTGACTGACCTGTGATTGAACGTGAGATGAAATACCATGAGAGTCTTCCATGTCGGTATCAACCACCTCGGCTGCAGCCCTCTGTTTGCCGTCACTGTCACCACCATTGATCATTTTGCCACTGTAAGTTTCTTCTAAAAAATCATAGCAAACTAGTCGTTGGCTCGGTTAGAATCCACGGCTTCAAACTTTGCGACAGCCCCCATACCTTGGATAATGTCAATCGCCTCCCCTTGAAAACTGGGCGAGAGGGCTTCACAAGTTCTGAGACCTCCTCGACTTACCCGACGAATAACCCATGGAATCTCCACTAAGATTATCGCCCGAATAGGGGAGACGCACCAGACTCAATACCGAGCCATCAACAGGGGTGCTCCTCATCCCAAAAATGACAGTTGTAAGAGAGTAGGAGAGATGGGGTAAATCCACTGTTGCAGGTCGCAAAGTGTCGTCGGAAATATCGCGAGGCTGTGTACGTTGTGCCACGAACATCTTGCTGACCACCTTCTTCACTTCTGATTCCACCATAAAGCGAAACTCTTCCAAAGACCCTCCTCCCCCCACTCTATCATTCGCTCGGCGACGGGATCCCTTAGACAACCTTCCATGAGCTCCGTGTTCGTCTTCTCCCCATGTCTCGTGCGAAGGCTCCAGTACTAGGGCTTGATGAGTCATATCTAACACAGGCCTTGGACCGGGGCCAATCGTCCAAACTAACATCCTGGACCAACGTCACTCCAGGCCCAAAAGGCTTGGACCCATCAGACAACCCGCCAAAGAAAGGAATTCAAATTTCGAAAGAGACAAAGGCCCCTGGGGGTGGGGCCTACTATCAGATGGCTTGTCCCCCCCATTGCCTCAAAAACACCTACTCCACCTCCACGTGGCACAGATCTGCTAGAACTGTCCTTTCCCAGAGAGTTGTCTTCTCCGTTTGAAATCGCCGGAGCAAAGCTAAAACCATCACTCACCGGCGAGTTCACCGGAAAGACAATGAACACTTCCAAACTGCTCGTTCCATCCCAAAGGACAACTTGCCTGGGGATTTTTGATATAAAGTCTCCCACACTTGAATTTCCTCCTTGCACAGCCTGTTATTCATCAAATCAATTTCTTCAATGTCGATCAACCCACCACACAGCTACCCTACAAATTTTAAGGTATCCAATGCCAAGATTTGGGCGGGGATACCTTCCACCACCATCCAAATCTCCTCTCGCGTCACAGAATCTATCGTCAATCCTTCACCTAAATGCCACCTTCTGAGATTAATTCACACCTGGTTACCAACCAGAATACATTCTCTGTGTGACAGACCTCTCATCAAACTCAGATTTAGTAAAAAGCACCGCTTTCTTCTGATTTATAACAGCAAAATCTCCTAATTCGATTTTGTCGCACTCCGAGAAAATCGCGTCCTTCACTGCGTTCCAACCGTGACAGGGTGCAGAAATGGAACAGCAAATCACGGATGCCCATTTAGAGGAGGAAGGGAAAACCGTGACAACCGGTCTCCATCCATGATTCGAAACTCCACCCGTGACCTCGTTGCCTTTGACTAAATTTTTTAACTGAAACATCTTTGCACCACTCATACGATTCTGCTCATCTCTTCTGTCCTGATGACATTCCTCCTTCACCAAAAACACACCTCTAAAATTTCGTTAAGGTAGTTCCATCCTCTACTCTGATTCTCCATAGGAAAGAAGAGCACACGTGTCTGGTTTCATTCCTTTTGGAAGTGATTTTAATAAACTCCCCCCTGCGATTCCTTTTCTGTTCCAGCATGAGTACTCTACCTGCTACCCTTGATGAACCCAGAAAACCAGATGAAAGATTGTTCTGATTCAGACTTCCAGCGTTCTTAAGAGCCAGTCAATCTCATCCCCATGAATCAGCATCCAACTCAACAGTGTTCCGCACCTTCCGGTAATATGCATCCACTTTTTGCCATTGCTGCTGAATCCTTCAACCGAAAAAACCTTATTCTCTATCTGAATGCTTCCCCTGCTTGCTCCATTACTGCTCTTGACCATATGCTTCCCGACAGCGCCAGATGCAACGACAGAAGCGTATGTGCTGGGGCCGACAATGCCGACTTCATCTAACTTTTTCTTTCCTTTGCCATTAACGACATTACTCAACACTTCCTCTATGTCTTCTGTGCTAAATCCAGCGCTGATGAGGTCCACGATTGTTGCCTCTAACTTCCCTTTCGTCTTATCCAAGTCTTTTCCCTTTTCGTCCATGATCGTTTTTGTAATTATTTCCAAAATAAAAACACATTTAGGAATTTTCTTGTAAAATTTAATGAACAACACTATAAGCGTGCAACTTTAAACAATAAATAATTAAATAAGCACTTTCCAGCAATATGAAGATGATGCTCAAGATTCTTGAACCGTCACTCGTCAATGATCTTATGTACCCATTTATAAGATTTAGATGCAACTGTTTTGATTTGCTCTTTCATTAGTTACATAGACTTGTAGACGGACCCCATCAAATGCCACGAGTTTGTATCAACAACTCTTTAACGCTTTATAAATGGGTTCAAGATAGCTTACAATATCTTGAACTTTATCTCTGAACGAATTAGCTAAGACTATATGTTCCACCTTCCTCCCCAACACAGTATGGTTCAATGAATAACCGTTTCAGTAAGCTTGTGCGATTAGGGTCTTCAACACTGATCTGTGATGAAGGATGCTCTTTAAGGCAATATAGTTCGTTGCAAATCGCGTAGTGCTTGGCCGCACGTTGTCTCCTTGACACAACTCCCTCATCTTGGCTAACAATCAATTATGGTTGCATATGAAATTTATGACAGTCCTAGCTTCTGAAAACATCCAAAACAGGTGTCTTCTGTGCGATTGCTTCAAGCATCAAATCAATATAATGGGATGCACGTGGGTTCAATAGATTCTGTATCTCTCCATCAAAGACTTCCATTAATAAACACACTTCCTTTGTCTCTAACAATTTGAACTAAATTTCGCTTGTTGACTTCTTCAATGATTTCCTTCAATAACTCGACAATCTAATCAACATCCTTAACTTTAGTGGATGCATTCATTGACTTAGGAACACAACTCCCGCTCTACAATATATCATGAAATTCATGATAGACGACTTATTAGGTCCTTTCCACCCATCACACATAATAGTCACGCTCCTAGGAAGGCTTCAAGCTATCAATATACTCTGATTTCTTTCTCCTCTTCGTCTAAATACTTTCCCATAATCTCATGTGGGGTAAGGGACTTAACTCCTCTCTCAGTCTCCTGAACGTTGACTATCATATTCTTGAAGTATGGACTACTAGCTAAATGGGCTAGTATGTGGTTGAAAATGAAGACCTAGGAGATAAATTTCCCCATCTTCTCCTTCGCATTGCCCCCACTCAGGCATCTTTTAGCCGTTTCTACTTGACATCGGAGATTAATAAAGAGGAGAGGGCTTTGTACATGGATCCAACAATCTTGTACTTTGGAAGTGTCTAAAAAGCGTGTTAGAAGTCCCAACCTTAGAAGCGCTAAAACGTGATGAGGGTTCAGCACCAGAGGAAGCATGTCTCAAAGCCTATTTCCT
Source organism: Pachysandra terminalis (assembly GCA_031762675.1). Taxonomy (NCBI): domain Eukaryota; kingdom Viridiplantae; phylum Streptophyta; class Magnoliopsida; order Buxales; family Buxaceae; genus Pachysandra; species Pachysandra terminalis. Next base: position 2,705 of record JAUPMG010078049.1, on the reverse strand, counting down.
TTTCCACTCCGCTGCATGGATGCTCGCCAACCAGCACGATAGGCTAGTCTATCCTCGGTCTCACAATCAGAAGGATATACATATACTAAATCATCGTCATCTTTCTCATATGTAGCTGTTGATGGGTGTATAGGAGGTTGAGCCAATGATTGGCGGATCTCTTGCTCTTTGCCTTCTTCTCTACCCTGTTATTAGTAGCACCTCTCATTGCCTTCTGCTTCTCCTTCCTTACTTTTGGTGGTACATTTGGTCAATCTTTAAAATTTTGAAAAAACCCCGCCACCCTTCCACTCTTCGGCATGTGCCCACAATAAAATCAAATTGACGTATTTTTATCATCCTGGAATGATTATTCACGACTCCATCTCACATCAGGTTTCGTCATGTTCTCGAACCTAACATTCTGTACCAAATTAACTTTTGCAACAATGAACAAACAATCCAAAAACAACATTAGAATACAAAGAGGTATTATTATTATTATTGATTTATCTTTTGCTAATCCATTACAACATTCTCTCTCTCTCTCTCTCTCTCTCTCTCTCTCTCTTTCTCTTTTGATAATTAACAGCACTTTATTAATCATCAGAATGAAAGTACAAAAGATACAAATTTACAAGTAGATCAAAGCCAAAAACCGACTACACCATAATAACAGAATATAAAAGAAAAACAAACTGTAAAGAAGCCTAAAAACCAAAACGTTACTGAGATCAGATCATATTCTATCCAAATCACCATCAAAATCCACGCCAGCCACTAAAGAATTCCTCTCCACTCCACCTCTAGCCAAAAAATCTGCGACGCCAGTCTGAATGTGGAATATGATGAAAAGAAATCCTCAGGCCACAACACAAATGCTTAACAAGATGAATAGGGTGAACAAAACGCCAAGGAGGTAGACTGCCCTCATTCATCCAAGATATGACTGAGAAGGAATCCTCCTCCACAATCAAACAATCCAAATTCATTTTCCTAGCCTCCTCCAAACCAACCACCAAAGCCCAAACCTCTACCATATTTGAGTCCCCCTCTCCAATACGACCCAAATATGCATGAACCACCTTCTCATTCGAATCTCTAAACACCCCACCAACCCCGGATCTCCCCGGGTTACCAATAGAAGACCCATCAAAATTCATTTTGAAAACACCAACTTGTGGGGCAGACCTCTTCTGGATCTTCACCAAACGAACCGGCGAGGAATACAAAAGACTATCCCAGTCTCTAACAATCATTTCCGTAAAATAGTCCCTAAACTTGGGAATGACCGAAGCCCAGGAAGCCATCGTACTCATCACCATGTCAATAATCGATGAAAGACTCCTCTCCATATCCTCAAATATCCACCTATTTCGCTCCCCCCATATAGTCCAAAAAATAGCAAAAACCACCAAATCCATCATAATCTTCCCTCTCTGACCCATACCATGATACCTCCATTGTGCCAACATCAAAGAAATCTTTTTAGGCATTACCCACTCCACTCCCGGTCTCTGAATGAAATATGTCCAAACTCTCGTAATAAAATTGCAATGAAGAAAAAGATGATTGACCGTCTCTCCCTGTCTCCTGCACATAAAACAAATATGTGGAGAAATGGCAAGATTACCTCTTCATTTTTTTGCAGGAAATCACAAGTATTGATTCTATATAAAATGATCGTCCATATCGATAAAAAGAAAACATAAAATGACCGTCCATACAAAAAGTCTAACTCTAGGAGGGACTCGTGGTTTCCACAATTTCGAAGGAACAAAAGGAGCAGGATTCTGATTTGGCTCTTTACACAATACTTGAAAGAAAGACTTAGTTGAGAAAATACCTTTAGATTCAAGGGACCAAACTCTTACATTAGAAACATCGAGATTGATGAAAAAATCTTTCAACCCCTCAACAACACTACCGAACTCCCCAATTTCCTGCAAGTTCAGATCCCTTTTGAACTCAAGATTCCAGAACAAACCGGACTCAGATCATGAAAGAATATCTGACACCAAAACATTTTTGAACCTAGCCACCAAATACAAACTGTGAAACTGATCCATCAAACTGGACTCCCCCACCCAAAGATCTTGCCTAAAACTGAATACGCCGTCCATTACCCACCCCAAACCTTAGATATGGATAGAATTGGGATGCAAGGGCAGAAACTGCCTTCCAAGGGCTATGACTAAATATCCTTGCAGAATGGCGAATCTCCCACCCATTATTAGAAACCCCATATTTGCTTACTAAAATTTGGTACCATAAAGCATTATTATCCATACTAAACCTCCACAACCATTTACCAAGAAGAGGCCAATTACAGAACATAATATTCCCCAGATTAAGGCCTCAAGCCTCCTTATCCTTGCACACTGTTGCCCAGTTCACCAAGTGATCCTTCCTATGTTTCCCCTTCCTTCCCATAAAAGTCACTTTGAAGCTTTTCCATAACTTTAATAACCTTCTTTGGAGCCTGAAACAATGATAAATAATAGGTAGGAATATTAGCCAAAGCAGACTTAATCAGAGTAACTCTCCCTCCTAAGGACAAATAATTCCTCTTCTATGATGCTAATCTTTTCTCCATCTTTTCATAACCATGGTTCAAAATATCGTATCGAGGTGGCGTATCGGTCGCCAGAAAACGGATACGTATCGAGTATCGACACGGATACGCATGGATACGGTGTAAAAATCATGGATACGGTGGATACGCA
>JAUPMG010078038.1:0-12939 GCA_031762675.1 Pachysandra terminalis | reverse complement strand
ATCCCGAGTTGGATGGGGCGATCCATCTTGGGATAGTTCCGATCCAAGTTTTTTTTTTTTTTTTTAATTTATTTCAGGCTGGTCAGTCTCGGCCGATCCCGAGCCGAATTCCGAGATTAAACACTATGGGTACAACCAATACAACCAGTCTGGTAATTTTTTTTTTTTGTTTTTATTTGTGTATTGACAGTCCAGATCGAAACCGATCGTGACTGGTCCGATAAAAATCGGTCCCAACCTGGTACCACCAGTCCGACGACCGATCTGACCGGTCCATCAATTTTGGTACCGGATCCGGACCGGCCCGATACCCGGTCCCGATCCTGTAAACCTTGCAAGATATGAAGCATTATTTGAGGACATCTCAGACTCTGACCAAGATAAAATTGTTGTAATTGTTAATTCAATTTCATGCATTAAGTAACTTCAATTAGGAATCAATGCATCTACCTCTGATTTGTGATGCATAAGTAGTTGCATTATATAGACAATATTTATTACTAAATGTCGAAATCCGGGTTATTTATTATCTTGCCCCCTTTAGGCTGTGTTTGGACTGGCTTCTATAAGTACTTATTACAACTTATTGCTTATATAAGTACTTTTTAAGATTAAATATTTGTTTGGTAGCGTTTATGGGTAAGTGTTTACCCATGAGCACTAGAGGAAGGCTACCCATAAGGAGAAGCTGCTCTAAGCAGCTTCTCCCAAGCTCTTATGCGTTAAGCTATTTCACAACTTTAGTAATATTTTTAAAATACTTATTTTACCCTTAAACTTTCATAACACTTAAAACTTTCATAAGCATTTAAATAATTATTATTTCTTAATTTTAATAATTTTTTATAATACCTATTTTATCCCTAAACTTTCATAAGCACTTAAATAAATATATTTACCAAATACTATTTTCTTCAAATAAACAGTTTATTTTGTTGTGGATAAGTGCTCCATTGAGCAACTTATCCAATAAGTGCTTATCCATAAATACAAGCCGGCCAGATGCAGCCTTACCATATATATATATATATATTTTATCATGATCTATCTATCTATCAGCAACAACTTAGTTGTGCAGATCAAAGGGCCCACCCTTCAATGCATATTAAGGGGACATCTGATAGCAAAGATGATGAAAGAACACTCACATTATCTTCAGACCAAGGACCACTTACCTGTAGAGAGAGAGAGAGAGAGAGATTGAAGAAATATTGGTCCAAGATCCCATAAAGTTGCAAAAGAGGAAGGAAGATATTATACAATGTAAGTAGCTAACGTGCGCAGTCAGTGAAGGCCGGGATGCCGGCCGGAATGGTGGTGGGTAGGGGTGTCAATTGGTTTGGTTAAACCAAAAAAGTCGGTTTGGTTTTTTTTTTCATCTTGGTTTGGTTATGGTTTAGAAAACAAAAAACTGAATTAATTTGGTTCGATTTTCAATTTATGCTTGACTAAACCGAACCGCTTGGTTTCAAGGATCGGACTGATCCGGTCCGGATTGGCCAAGACCGACCGATCGCAAGCCACGATACATCTCTTGTAGCAAGTGGCTTTGGATCGGACTGGTCCAACCAATATCGATTGGGACCGGCCCAATGACTGGATCCAACAGATCCAACCGATCCAACCGATCCAAAGTTCTTTTTTTTTTTTTAATTTATAAAACAAACGATCCAACAGGTATCAGCCTAGACCGGTCCGATATCGACCGATACAATCGGGGACTGGTATCGCCGTTCCGACGACCGATCCGACCAATTCAGGCCGGTATTGCTGTTCCAACGACCGGTCTGGACGATTCAACTTTTGGATCGGATCTGGATTGGCCGGTATTGCTAATCCAAGATCCCGAGACTTAAAACCCTGCCAAACCGAACCTAAAAACCAAAATAAGTTATATATATGTGTGTGTGTGTGCATTATAAAAATAGCAATAATTTTGTCAAACCGAACCAAAAACTGGATTTTTTTGGTTCGGCTCAATTTGTGATTTTATTCATTGTAGTTCAGTTTGAGTTTTGGTTTTCTCTATCACTTTATATTTCGATATGATTCGATTTTTAATTTAATATATTGCAATTTGATTTGATTAAAAAGATTTAGTAGACTGATTCAATAAGAAGATTGAGATTATGAAGATTTAATTGAAGAGATTTAGAAAATGGTTTAAATATATTATCAAGATAAAATTAATTTCTATATTTATCGTTATGTCTTGTTTTCTATTTAAATTCCAATGAAATCTCTTGTAATCACCTGAATTCAATAAACTTTGAATTTCTCTAAACCGATCGAATTATTATTATTTTTTTAATAAAAAAATAAAATAATAAATAAATAAAAGGGTATACAGGTAGTAGTTGTAGTAGCATTACAGTACTTGTGTATCGGTGACAAAATATTAAATAGGTAGGCTCCGTTGCAACACACACGTCCGGATCTGTAAGTGACTGGGGTAACTATATGGTACTATATAGTACCACAGAGGATAATGGACCCTCTCACCTCAGTAAAATTTATTGGACCCACCATTTGTTGATGGTGACAGATCGAATGGTCAATCTGCTTGCCTCGTGGCGGGGTTGGCCGTACACTAGGGCTTTGGTTTTGTTGACCAGCCTGGTTCTAGTCTTAGATCAGACGGTTGATATTCACCCATCGATTCAACAAATCCAAGGAATAGAGCTGGAAACGAGTCGAACTTTACCCGGCACGGTTTCGGATAAGCCAGTCTTCGTTAAAATATTTTGGGCTCAGGATCGACTCGAAAAAAGGTTGGTTCGCAAGAGGCTCAGTTTACCAAAAAGGTTAGCCCGAGCCTATCCAAGCTTGGTTCAAGCTCCTTGAGATAAATGAGTTTTTTCAGACAGAGTTTAAAGTATCGGTCCGGTTTACACCGACCAATCCGTATTGGGACCGGCTAGGACCAATTCGTACTGGGATCGGTCAAAAACGATCCAGTCACAATACAGACAATTGTATCGTGATGTTTTGGATCGGACTAGTGCAGCCAGTATTGGTCTAGATTGACCGGAACAACTAATCCAGGGACTGGTATAATCGACCCAATGTTCTTTTTTGTTTTTCAAATTTATAAATTGGACGGTCCAGACCGGTATCAATCTGGACCGGTCTGATGTCGACCTTTTTGTTTTTCAAATTTATAAATTGGAAGGTCTAGACGGATATCGATCTGGACAGGTCCAATGTCGACCGATCCTGACCACCACAATCAGTGCCGTCAGTCTAACAACCGGTCTTATTTTTTTTTTAATTTGAAATTTAAATAACTTGTCCATTTTTTGTATCGGATCTGGACTGGTCCAGTTCCCAATCTAGAGCCTTTCAACCTTGTTTTTCGTTGCCCGAGCTCAACACACAAACCTAATTATAGAGCTCAAACTTGGCTCATACAAATCGAGCTAATTGGGCCAGGGTTTTAAGTCTCGGGATCTTGGATAGTACCAGTCCCGACTAATCCCAATCCATATTGGCGATACAAGCCAATACAAAAGTTGGATCGTCCTTTAAAAAAATAAAGATTTGGATTGGCCAGACCAGTCGCCAGACTGGTTGTACAAGTAGATATCAGACTAGGGAAAAGTTCGGAATTGCATAACCTGCATGGCATACCAAAGCATATTAAGACTTAGTAAATGAAGCCTAGAAATTTATAAGTGGGGCCATGTGACCGCTAATTGATATACATAATTCCACATAGCCTCATGAAATTACATATCAAGGCATAAATTAGTGACAATGTAGATGAGAATTTCTCTATTAGGGAAAAGTTCCAAACTACAACCCTATTACTATATTGGACTACTACGGCAACAAATGAAAGCCGTTGAAGACTTCAACTTTTCACCAAAAAAGAAGAAAAACTTGGTTTAGAAACCAGAGATTTCTTCTGACTTGGTGCTATTCGTTCTGTTTCGGCTAACATTTACACCATGAAGAGAACATGAAGTGTAGAAACAGAGGTGTTTCTTTGGGCCACAACTCAGCTGCCATGTACTGAACGGGCCATTCGAAACTCTTCCTATTCGGCCTATCTATGTCATACTTCCTCCAATCAATGTTGCATTTTTATTTGTTTTGTTCTGTTAATTACAATATAAGGAACTAATTCAAAAGGGCACAAATTTTACATGAAAACTTGTTGTAGAAACTTAGAATGCTAATGAGGAACCATACAATACAATAGATCACAATCTCAGAAGGATAAGCTCACAAGAAAGAGTACACAATGAAGTTAAGATCTATTTTTTGTAGATTTCAATTTGGCATCTAATAGCTTTTCACTTGTGCTCTATCTTTTTTGTGTGATAATATACTCTCGAAGAAAGCACACAAGCAATCTACAATAGAACTACGATCGAATTACTATTTTTTTTCTCATAGAAAAAAATAAATAAAAGGGTATACAGGTAGTAGTTGTAGTAGCATTACAGTACTTGTGTATCAGTGACAAAATATTAAATAGGTAGGCTCCGTTGCAACGCACACGTTAGGATCTGTAAGTAACTGGGGTAACTATATGGTACTATGTAGTACCACAGAGAAGAATGGACCCTCACCTCAGTTAAATTTATTGGACCCACCATTCGTTGATGGTGACAGATCGAATGGTCAGTCTGCTTGCCTCGGGCTTCGGCATTGTTGACCAGCCTAGTTCTAGTCTTAGATCAGACAGTTGAAATTCATCAATCGATTCAACAAATCCAAAGAATAGAGCTGGAGACGAGTCGAACTTTACCCGGCACGGTTTCGGATAAGCCGGTCTTCGTTAAAATATTTTGGGCTCAGTCAGGGTCGACTCGAAAAAAGCTTGGTTCGCGAGATGATCAGTTTACCAAAAAGGTTAGCCCGAGCCTATCCAAGCTTGGTTCAAGCTCCTTAAGATAAATGAGTTTTTTCAGACAAAGTTTAAAGTACCGGTCCGGTTTACACCGACCGATCCGTACTGGGATCGGTTAGAAGCGATTTAGTCCTGGCAGATCTAGTCCTAAGCCACGATACAAACAATGTTTGTATTTTGATGTTTTGGATCGGACTGGTGCAGCCGGTATTGGTCTAGATTGACCGGAACAACTAATCCAGGGACTGGTATAATCGACCCAATGTTCTTTTTTGCTTTTTAAATTTATAAATTGGACAGTCCAGACCAATATCGATCTGGACCGGTCTGATGTCGACCCTTTTGTTTTTCAAATTTATAAATTGGAAGGTCTAGACGGGTATCAATCTGGACAGGTCCGATGTCGACCGATCCTGACCACCACAATGAGTGCCGTCAGTCTAACAACCGGTCCAATTTTGTTTTTAATTTGAAATTTAAATAACTTGTCCATTTTTTTGTATCGGATCTGGACTGGTCCAGTTCCCAATCTAGAGCCTTTAAAGCTTGTTTTTCGATGCCCAAGCTCGACACGCAAACCTAATTATAAAGCTCAAGCTTGGCTCACGCGAATCAAGCTAACTGGGCCAAGGTTTTAAGTCTCGGGATCTTGGATCGTACCGGTCCCGACTGATCCCATTCCAGATTGGTGATACTGGCCAGTACAAAAGTTGGATCGTCCTTCAAAAAAATAAAGATTTGGATCGGCCAGATTGGTTGTACAGGTTGATATCAGACCGACTGTACGGGTCGGTATCAGATCGGTCCAATCCTTGAAACCATGAACTGGGCTCGTTGACAGCCCTACCAACGAGTGCAGGCTAAACCCGATAAATTGCTACCACTATTTACCCCTTCAAGTCTCCTATGTGCTGAATGAAGTTGCCTATTCGGATACCAATTTAAGGCAATGTCCTTGAAGCTTTACCAACTTTAAACAGCAACACTTTAGCCTGTATGGACCATGAGCCCTATGGACCCCCTTCAACTTTTGTCTGAAGAAAACACACGAAACTGAAACATCAGGATTGATGTGTAATAAACCATAAAGCCGGTCACATTTACAGTTAAAGCTAAAGCTGTACATCTCTTCCACAGTTTTGGCATCACTTGGTTTCCACAACTGTACAAGAAGCTTTATTAATAGTACTTGCCTCTCACTTTCCTCATATTCATGGAAAGGATATTCTACCTCTAGAGTTTCTATAGCTTATTTATGAAGTGTGATCCATGACATCTATCTAAGCAAGATTTTAAGTCTCAGGATCGTGGATCCGACCGGTCCTGATTCGGAACCAGCGATACTGGCTGGTGCAGATAAAAGCTGGATCGCCCTTTAACGGTGGTACCGGTCACTGGACTGACTGTACCGATCGGTATCAAACCGGTCCAAGTTGATACCTGTTGGACCGTTCCTTTTATAAATTAAAAAAAAAAAAAAAACTTTAGATCGGTTGTACCGGTCACTGGATCAGTTGGACTGGTCCGATCCAAAGACTTGATACAATAGTTGTATCACCGGTCCTGGCCGATTTGGTACGGACCGGATCGGTCCGATCCTTGAAACGATGTGTCTAAGGAGTGGGAACAGACTGGGCTTAGATGGAATCGGGTTGGGCTTGCACCCCAATATAACATTACTTATGCATGCCCAGCCCAACCTTCGGGAACAAAGGTGTAAACCCGAGCCCGATGTTTTCAAGATGCACCAAGCCCGAGCCTGGTTCAAATTACAAATTCAAATGTTTTAGTTTTTAAAATTAAAAAACTATAAATTACAAGGATATTTCATAAATACCTATAAAAAAAACTAAAAGTTTCGAGATTTATAGTATATTAGATCTTCAAAATACTATGACTAATGAAAGTATGGCATTTGTATTGATAACAAAATATTTATATGTATGCAATAAAAAATAGTAATTAAATGTAATGCATAGGTCAGGGCGGGGCGGGGCAATCTAACATAAATCCAAGCCCGACCCAAAAAACCAATCGGGCCTTAAACTCCGGCCCAGCCCTACAGGCTATTTACCCTTGCCAAGCCCACCCAATCATAGGGCCGGGCGGGTCACCCGGCCCATTGCTATAACTAAATTAATCTAATCATCACTAAGTTTCCATGTGAAAAATAGAAAAGGAATTAAGGTTTGTGAAAGTGAACCTCAATGTCTTCATTAGAATCAAATGCTTATTCATAATAATTATAGATATCACAAACTTGTGAAGAAGAAAAAAAGAAATAAGATTCAGCATCAGTAGATACAATAATAAATAGCGTAAAACTGTAAACAGATTATAATAAAACATAAGTGATATTATCTAACATCAAAGCATCGAGAAGGATCACCTCGATCTTTCATGTAAACTACGGGAAGTATGAGATTCTTCGATATATCTGGTGAGGTGCGATATAGCATAATGAGAAGCACTGGAGGCAGCATAATAGGAGGTCACAGATAGCTGAGCGAACTTCGGAACTGCATAACCTGCATGGCATAACAGAGCATATTAAGGCACAGTAAATGAAGCCTAGAAATTTATAAGTTGGCCATGTGACCGTTAATTAATATACGTAATTCGACATAGCCTCATGAAATTACATATCAAGGCATAAATTAGTGACAATGTAGATGAGAATTTCTCTATTAGGAAAAAGTTCCAAACTACAACCCTATTACTATATTGGACTACTACGGCAACAAATGAAAGCCGTTGAAGACTTCAACTTTTCACCAAAAAAGAAGGAAAAATTGGTTTGATACCATGGATTTCTTCTGACTTGGTGCTATTCGTTCTGTTTCGGCTAACAGTTACACCATGAAGAGAACCTGAAGTGTAGAAACAGAGGTGTTTCTTTGGGCCAGCAACTCAGCTGCCATGTACTGAACGGGTCATTCGAAACTCTTCTTATTTGGCCTATTTATGTCATACTTCCTCCAATCAAAGTTCTATTTTTATTTGTTTTGTTCTGTTAATTACAATATAAGGACCTAATTCAAAAGGGCACAAATTTTACATGAAAACTTGTTGTAGAAAACTTAGAATGCTAATGAGGAACCATACAATACAATAGATCACAATCTCAGAAGGATAAGCTCACAAGAAGAGTACACAATGAAGTTAAGATCTATTTTTTGTAGATTTCAATTTGGCATCTAATAGCTTTTCACTTGTGCTCTATCTTTTTTGTGTGATAATATACTGTCGAAGAAAGCACACAAGCAATCTACAATAGAACTACATCGGACATCCTATATCTTCATTTTTTATTCTTATATGCATTATCGATCTTAGTCAGTACACAAATATTCCATAAAATTAAGAAAAAAAGAATTTTAGTAGTCACATAAGGGTCACACTTCTACCTAGACCATAGTGTTAAGTATCGGCCGATCCCGAGTCAGATCGGCTCGGGACGAGTCACGATCCCAAGCCGATCCCTAAAATTGCTAAAGTTCCCTGACTCGGTCTGAACCGAGTCAGATCGTCCGATCCAGACGATCTGATTCGGTTTCGGATGAGTCAGATAGGATGATCCATATTGGTTCGCCTGACACCCCTAAAAAAATTTATGATTTAGAAAAAGAAGTAGACAATGTTTAGATCGGCCGACACTGAGTTTAAACACTAGGACCTGGACGCTTAGACTATATCTAGGTAGATCATACAAAAAATTTTAAGAAATGGTATGAGAAAAATGAGCTTTAATTAAAAAATAAATAAAATAGGTGCAATCATCAGCAATTCTACTCAAATTATTCCAACCCAATATCAAGTATAATAATTCAAAACCTTGGTAATAACAAAGTGGTATTAGTTATTAAAGAAATTTCAAAGACAAAAAAGAAAACATAAAAGAAAAAGTCATACCTCCAAATGAAGCACTGGCAGCTGAAAACAAGAGCAAAGGAGGAAGCTGCCAACAAAAGAGATGATATAACAATGAGAGCATGTAGATTTCTATGCGATACCACATGTATAAATAACGGGAGTCCTTTCTTCATCTCATATAAAAAAAATTTTAAAAAATAAAAAACAAATCAAAGAGAGATCAAATGGATTAGAGATGATACCCCAACAAGGAATGGAAGCCACTTGGGTCCCTTCACATGTTTCTGGACAAATGGAATCCCTGTAACAGAACAATGTACACTAAAACAAAAGTCTCCCTTGAACAAATGAATCTTTTAAGTAGAGAGATGTAAGTATACCAGTGTTGAGTCCGTGAATCGCACTAAGCATTGCACCAGCACCTGATCCGGCCTAATCAAAGGATTATGTAAGGTATAATTAAGACAGGAAAGAAGCAGTCCCACACCAAGTACCCACATATATAAGAACACAACTCCTGTTTCTACAACACTATCTCTACCCACAATCAAAACTCGTGGATTTGAAGATCAAACTGGTGGGTGCAGATACAAAATAAGAACTACTAAATGATCCTCATTCCAAACAGTGTAATCAATCCAGTTTACCAGTACTTTCAGACTACCTAGATAATTATTAGCTATAGTGCACCATGAAAAAAAAAAAGAAAGGTAATCATTGCTCATTTAAGATGGGCCATCCGATCTTGGAATCGAGCTATGGTCCATTAGTGGCGTAACCTTGATTGATAGGTGTATCACAGCCAAGTTATTAGCATAGTGTTAAGTATTGGCCGATCCCGAGTCGGATCGGCCGATACAATTCTAGGTTGACTTGGGATGAGTCACGATCCCAAGACGATCCCAAAAATTGTTAAAGTTCTCTGACTCCATCTGAAACGGAGTCAGATCAGACGATCCAATCCAATATGGATCGTCCGACACCCCTAAAAAGATTTATGAAAAAAAAATTGGGCCATGTTTGTATAGCCGATCCCGAATTGGATCGCTCATCCAACTCGGTATCGGACCCGGACAATCCCCAATCTGATACCAAGTTTAAACACCATGGTTATTAGAAGGCCACAACTCCCTACACAGTGGAAACTAGAATACTTATTATACTTTTGATTAATTAAACCAAAAAAAAAAAATAGAAAGACCAAATAATTAGAAGAAAATCTGTATTCTGGAGATACCAAGTACCAAAGAAGCTCATTCTTCGGTAAACAAGACCGTAAAAATAGATATTATGATGATGAATACAGTAAACACAACTATACATAATCCTCTACAACGACACTAAATATAATAAACAAATGATTATTATAATATATCAAAAGAATTAACCCCAAATCAACATCTCTGTTTTTCAATTCAAGATTACAGAAATATATCTAAAGAATTCCAGAATACTCATATACAGATATTTTTTTCTTTTCTTTTTTTTTTTAATTCCAGTTCAAGATTATTACTACTACAATACCAAATGAAATTCAGAAGCATCATATAAAGATTTAGGAATCTACCACAGCAGTCGCATCGTGCAAAACGGAAGTTATGGTCCATTCTCCGCTTTCCTGGATCAAGAAAAACAGAATTAACAGTAAGTTCTCTAAGAGCAATATCATCGAACAGTTAGAGTGCAACTGAAAAAGAGAAAGAGATTAGATACTGAGAGAGATTACAGAATTAGGGTTTAAGAGCGAGAGACAACGAGGACAGCGAGGGGAGCCAAGGCCAGGATTCATGGTGGGATCATGATGGAGATTACCAGACCTGAGTTTTTGCTCGTACACCTCTCTCGTCCCCATCACAGTTCCCACTTTGACAATACAGATTTTCTCTCCTCTCTCTCTCTCTCTCTCTCTCTACGCCCCTTGTCTCATGCTATTTACGTGGCTATGGGTAGGGCTGGAAATTTAAACCCTGCCCGCTTTGGTCCGATGAGCCCGCCCAGTTCACGCTGGGCTTGGGTCCGATTATTGGATCCGTGGGCTTGTCAAGCCCAGTTGTATAGAAACCCGAAGTATTTATGGCCGGGCTTGAGCTACGCATGTATAAGCACGGCCCAGTTTTAATTACCATAAATATTGTAGAAGGCTATTTCATCATATCCATAACCCTAATTGATTTTATGATTTTTTATTTATTTTTTATTTTTTGTACTTTTTATTGAAAGTGTGACGAATATATAGTCAAATTTGGAAATATAGATGAATATGAGTTTGATATTGATAAATAGATCATATGGTTGGACTTGCAAGATGCCATTGTCAACGATCATTTACCTTTGTTGATGTGTTATATAGAGAGAGAACAATATGAGCTTCAATGGGTTAGACCTCAATGAGTCAAAAATGGGGATGGAACTTTATCGGTCAATACTTCTTTGAGCCAAAGTAGCTTTTTTGATAATATAATTAGCCTCTTTGGGTCAATAGCTTAATGAATTTGCCTATGGTCCATGAATTGATAAGATACTTCACTACTCACCGTATTACCATACTCCCGTGTAAAGATTATCTAGGGTTGGGAGATAGCCAAAACGTGGATGCCTTAGTAGGATAGGGATGAGGAATCTTCTATGTATAGAAGACTCAACACTACTCAACCTAGAACTCTCATCTCCTAACTAAAAGGAGAGAGTCATCCACACTTCTAATCAGTATAAATGTCCCTATCTAAAGTGGAGACCCGGGTTTGCCCAACCAAGTGGACCAACCGGGTCGACCCAACACCTAAATCCAACACACCTAAAATGGTAAGAGAAGGTTTACAAAGTATCTATCAGCATGGTTGTTGCCTTGACAAGGTTCAAACGCCATGATTGAGTTTGTGGGGTTGGGGGACCTAGAAACAAAAAAAGTCCTTTGTGGTACCGATAGATTTGTTTGTTTGGTTCATGTTGACCCATTCTCAGGTGGGTTAGTAAAATCTAAATCGAAACTCAACCCAATTAATAAATGGGTTAACCTTGGGTTCGGACGTGTTAGTGGATCAATTAAAAAAATGCCAGTTCTAACCATTGGAAAGAAAGGATCCATTTGAATTACCCACATGATTCTGGACCCATCCTGAATTCCACTAGGATCTTAGCAAACTTTAATCTGATCCATATTCATTTGGATCAAAACCCGTCAAAGTAGGATCTGGATCGGGTCAGATATCAGCCAATCGGCTCTATTTTCTTTTGACTCCGAATTGCTGACCATATTGTATTTAACCCGTTTGAATATCCGTGTAAAGTGCTGAGAAACACATTCAACAACTTCTAAATTCCAAATTAGGTGACAAAGCACCAATCATATAAAATTCCGTGTGAGAAGTGCTGGGTTGACATATACTTTTATACATCAACCAATGAAGCGAGAACATGTGTTCCGTCATTATTGGTCAATAAGGATATGCGTATCACCGATGACGGATATATAATAAAACAAAAGGAGACGTGTCTCTCTTATTCTTCTTCGATGTATTTTTTTTTTCTGCTTAAAAAAACTATTTGTTATTAATGCTTTAAAACGCTAAAACGTGAGGCAAGACATTTTATTTGTTCAAAGCGTGCACATCTTTAATAAGATAAATAAATAATAAAAAATATTTAAATATAAATATAAAATAAATAAAATAATAATCAATATTTATATTAAGATAAGTGATTATAATTAGTAATTAGAATAAAACTAGTGGTTGTTATTCTTTTTCTTCATGAACCTTACTTTAAACAATTTTTTTTTTGGTGGGGGTAGAGAGAAGTAATATGCATCTTATGATATATCTTCAATCTGTTTTCTAAGGTTGTTATTACTTACATAGAAAGGGGCATAACTGGTATTTTCAAACAAATTGAAGAAGGAAGGGAAAGATCTTAGATTATGGCGTAGTTATAAATTTTGTCGATATTTTGCAAAATTTTGGTTTCGACAGGGTCTCTGAAATCGAAATCTTACTTTTTCGGTTAGATTATTTCACAAAATTTTTGAGCGAAATCTCTGAAATTTCGACATTATTTCACCGAAATTTTTTTACTTTCACCAATTTTTTTCAACTGAAATATTCATTAGTTCAACAAAATTTTCTTTGAAAATTTTGACCATTTCAGTCGAAATAAATTCTAAACACATGTTAAAAGTTAAAAAAAAAAAAAAAAAAAAAAAAAAAAAAAAA
>JAUPMG010078017.1:0-12940 GCA_031762675.1 Pachysandra terminalis | reverse complement strand
TATGGAAATCAATGAACTGGACAGAATTGAAAAGGTGTTCATAGACTATTTTCATGACCTTTTCACAGACTCTAGTAAGGAGGATCAGTTCTCCCTTCTTGATTCCACTTCTCCATTGGTAACGGAACAAGATAACGCCAATCTTCTTCTCCCGGTCACTGATGATGAAATCTGGACTGTAGTTAATCAGCTTGGAGCTATGAAAACCCCTGGCCCTGATGGGTTCTAGGGTGTCTTTTATAGAACTTATTGGGAAACCGTGGGCAAAGATGTTTGCCCAATGATCAAAGAATTTTTTCATACTAGGTATTTTCCTAAAGAGCTCAATCATTCTTACATTACGCTCATCCCCAAAATTGACAATCCCAGAACTGTTGGAGAGTTCAGACCGATAAGTCTATGCAATTTTTCTTATAAGATTATTTCTCGTATTCTTGTTAATCGTATGCGGCCTATAATTGATAAAATTATTGGACCATCTCAAAGTGCATTCTTGGCTAAACGCTCTATACATGATAACATATTGATTGCCCAAGAGATTTTTCATACGATGAACAAGAAAAAATCTGGAAAGACTGGCCTTTTTGCACTTAAACTTGATTTCAGCAAAGCCTACGATAGGCTTAGCTAGGCTTTTTTGGACCTTGTATTACATGCTATTGGATTCAGCAATTCTTGGGTTAGGCTCATCATGTATTGTGTGACATCCGTCACGTACAACATACTGATCAATGGTAGCCCCACGGGGTTTATTACCCCACAATGCGGATTAAGACAGGGTGATCCCATCTCAACATACCTCTTTATATTATGCCAACAGATGTTGTCTTTTGCCCTTGATACTGCCGCGGCTAACCACACCATTCGTGGGATCAAGATTAGTAGATCAACACCCCTTATTACACATCTCATGTTTGCTGATGACTGCTAATCTTTGGTCGTTCTAAGCCTGAGGAATGTGCAAAGATCATTGAAATACTTCATACCTATTATCTAGAAACTGGGCAGAAACTCAACCTTGAAAAATCTTCACTCCACTCGAGCCCCAACCTTATTGGACAGGGTAAAGTTGATATCATCAGGATTTTTCAAATGCCATGGAGAAAAGAGATCAAAACTTATCTAGGAGTTCCAGTCTTTATGGGGAAACCTTCTAAGGAACAAGTTTATTTTTTAAGGTAGTGAACCAAGTATTGATACTGCTGATCGTAGACTCTCTCTTTTGCAACAAGATACTAGGTGTTTACTGGGCGATAATCCTAACAATCTTCAAATTAAGAAGGTGACTACAAAGTACATCCGGTGGTCCTTACCTTGTACGGGGTTTACTAAGTTGAACTTTGACGGAGCGGCTCGTGGTGTTAATGGGGCGGCTAGTGCTGGTGGGATTTGCATAAATGACTCGAGTTCATTTCTCTGTGGTTTTGCTCTAAAAATTGGGAATTGCAACGCATTGGTGGCAGAAATGACAGCTTGACTTGAGGGAATTATCATGGCGTCTAAAGGTAATACCTAATCATTGAAGGTGACTCTGCTGCTATCATCCATATGATCAAGAACATTGGAGGCATATTACTGTGGCAAATCGAAGGTCTTGTTCTAAGGGCTAGTATGACATTGAAAGTTTTTTCTGATGTAACAATACAACATGTCCACAGAGAAGTGAATCAGGCAGAGGATTGTCTAGCAAACTTGGCTATTGATGATGGATCGTGTTACTAGTGTGACAAAGCTCCCCAAAAACTCCTCCAAATTATAACTGATGATGCTATGGGAAGGCATACTGTCAAAAATTTTACTGTGTAGTTTTTTTTTACTTTTATTATATTTTATTTACATTACCAAAAAAAAAAAAAAAAAGGTAGAAGCTTGTCTTTTTTGTGGGCCCACTTAGGACACATGTCAACATCCTGTAAGGTTCATAGGGACACATGTCACAGAAGATCTACAGCATTTCTTGCAACAGGTTTGATTATTTGTATTAAAAATTATAATTTCTTTAACAACAAAATCACTTGAAAATAAAAAAAAAGGGCCAATCACAAGTCTTGCTATAAGATCTAGTGCAACATGTTGATGCAGACGAAAATAGTTTTCTACCGCCATGGGGTATTTGTTATGTATCCAATACAATATCATTCAATGCAAAACATATTTATTTTGCAGATATAAGCCCCACCGGTCATTAAAAAAAATTTATGCTCAAACTGCATTTTGTATCCTAACACCATTCGGCACAGGACAATGGGAGAGCCATGCATGAATTGCATTGAACTTTGTTGTTTTTATTGGGAGTCGTATATACTGTATATATAGTCACTCACACTCCAACATATACAAGGTGCTTCCGCTGGACTTGGTAAGCCGTCAGGCAGGCACCACAGATATTTATATACAAATTAGATGAAGAGGTAGATTCTTTCCCAAGCTACCGTCGCCGGCCGTTCTGAAACACACAGGCGCTGCCTAATTACGAGTTACGACGGCCACCTGTAGTTGAATCTCTAAGTATATTTTCAAAACATTTGTAATGTCTTTTCTTTTTCTTTTTTTCTTTTTTGGTGCCTTGCTGGAGAAAGGTGGATGCATGGACCTGGTACATCATCCTCTAAACCAATGACCCCAGCATGATCAGTACAACATATAAAATAGTTTTCTATCATTAGCATAAAATAAACTGAGGTTACCGTAATCTTTATATCAAAGTAAGATGAAACGATGTACATGTATTGTACATATTTTATCCATTTATTGTCACAAGATTCAATTCAAGGTTGTTGAAAGTAGGTTATTGTGTAAATACATACATGCTTACGTGAAGTTTGCAACCTTTCAACTTCGATTTTAAGAAAACGGCCATCTTTTCGTTGACCTCCATCTTTGGTGACCATATAACAGGCCTCTGACCTTTCTCATTCTCACTAACTCTTCTAACTTTCCTATTACCTTCATCTCTTCATCTACTCCAATTCTAATAACAATTGACTCTCTCTCTTCATCTCTCTACCGAGACAAAGAAATAACAATGGGGATTCAAAGCTGCGTTGGTTTCCTTCTTGCCTTGTGTTCTTTCATGGCTACCTCTTGTGCACTCCCGTCCAACGTGTCTACTGTTCTTATAAAGGTTGATCAGTCAGGAAACGGAGATTACAGGAAGATACAAGACGCCATTGACGCCGTTCCATCTAATAACCCGGACCTCGTCTTCATCTGGGTTAAACCAGGAATTTACAGGTCTCTCTTTGCTGAATAATCTTTACTTGTATATACGCTTGTATATACGTAGTACAAATTTTTGACTTTTGCGTTGGCTTTCTTTCTTAACGATCATGCTGAGGGCTGTCAACGAGCCGAGCTAGCTTTGCTCGTATGGCTTGAGCTCTATAGTTAGTATTGCAAGTCAAGCCTAATCCCGCGCCCCCCCGCCCCCCCACACAAAAAAACAGCGCATTATCTTAACGAGTTTGAGGTGAGGTTGGATAAGCTAGACTCAATTTGTATATGAGATTATACATCTTTATTCTTATATCTTATATTATGTATTTATACAAACACTGTATTAACACAAATGTTAATATATTATATTATATATAATGATAATTATTAACTATAATATCAATGCATTTATACTAATCCCATCTTTTTTGCGAGCCGAGTCTAAGTCCAAAATATTTTAATGAGTCTGAGCCCAATTCTTTTTTAACGAGCTTGAGCCAAGTTGGGCTCAACTTGGCTCGACTCGATTTGTATATGAGATTACGTTCATATTCCTATATCGTATATTATGTCTTAATATAAACACACATGTTAACATATCATATTATACATAACGATAATTATAATATCAATGTGCTAATCCCAGTTGTTTTGAGAGCCGAGTCTAAGTCCAAAATATTTTAATGAGCTTGAGCCCAATTCTTTTTTAACGAGCTTGAGCCAAGTTGGGCTCAACTCAGCTCGACTCGATTTGTATATGAGATTATACGTTCATATTCCTGTATCATATATTATATATTAATATAAACACACATGTTAACATATTATATTATACATAACGATAATTAAAATATGAATGCATTTGTACTAATTCTAACTTTTTTGGGAGCCAAGTCTTTTACTAGCCGAACCTGAGTCCAAAATATTTTAATGAGCCTGAGCCCAAACTTTTTTAATGAGCCTTGCTAATAAAGGCTTACAAACCCAAGCCGAATTGGGCTCGGCTCGACTCGGCTCGTTTACAGCCTTATTCAATGTATTCATGCTTCCTTGGTCAGCCCATACCTAGCTAAGCTTCTCTCATCATTATTGATCTTTTGTGGTGTTTACAGAGAAAAGATTGTTGTGCCAGCTGATAAGCCCTTCATAACATTGAGTGGCACAAAGGCTTCGACAACAATAATAACATGGAACGACGGTGGAGAGATATTCGAGTCTCCTACGTTCTCTGTCTTAGCTTCTGATTTTGTTGGACGATCTCTTACAATTCAGGTAATATTATTCTTCTTGTAAACTAATAGTACTCTTGCCTTTAGCAATTTGTAATAGTTGTAGTAGAGAGTAATAATTCAGAGAAATGGTTTGAGTTCATTCTCCAAGTCAGACTTGTTTCAATCCTCATATAGTTAAATACTTGGAGGAGAATATAGAAAAACAATTAAAAAATAAAAGAGATGATTTGACATGTTTCAATTGTTTGTGCCTGAGATGATCTCATGCAGGGTGAAGAGAACATGAATCCAGCCACAGGACACACAACCCTTTACGAGTTGCTAGATTTAAGAAAGAACCCTAAAAACAGTAGGAACATAGAGAAAACTCTCTCAATGATCAATAGAATAAACTACTAAAAAATCAGTAAAATAAAAACGTTAAACTTTGGAAGGCATTTTGAGGGCATAAATGGCCTTAAATCGCCGAAAAACAATCCACATCACGGCGTAGGGTTAAATAAAATATTACTTATCCCTGCAAGAACAAATTGTGTACAATCATGTCGTATGTGAATGTTACTTTGGGATGTATAAGTAGATGAAGATCTTTTGGAAACCTGGGCTGTGTGGACCTCGTGTGAACATCACATGAGGTCGACACTTGCTCCAGTCGGGTCAACAAAAAATGGTGGCCATCTCTGATTAAAGTAAACGCCGGTTAAGGTAGAAGTCGATTTTAGGTTCACTAGGCCTCTTAGGGTTTTAGAAATGTAAGTCATCCTTTTTAGTCAGGGTCGGTTTGCCTGTTAAAACGCTAACAGGGTGACCCCTGTGATGTGAGACATCCTGAGGAGCAAAAAAGGATTTTTGCTCCTTGGGCCCCACCAAAACAGCACCCAAGAAGCAAAAATCCCTTTTTGCCCCTAGGGATGTCTCATATCATAGGGCCAGTCCTGTTAGCGTTTTAATAGAGGATCTCGACCCTTTTAGTGAGGCTCACCTAGGCACAAGTGTCAATCTTGTGTGAGGTTCATATGAGGTTTACATAGCTCAGGTTCACAAAAAATTGGCGTCTGCATGAATCAACCGTTTTATAGAGAGCATTCCGTCTAGAATTTTGTCTGGAATATTTACTACACCATGCGTTGTAATGCTTGTACCTTAGTTATAACTAAGGTACAAGCATTGCAACGCAGAGTACAAACAGTGTAACGCAAGGTGTAGCAAATATTTCAGGCTTTTTAGACCGGACGAAATGCTCTCAGTTTCATAGGGTTAATTAATATTGTATCCTTGGCCACCAAAACCAGTTATTTGTTTCCAAAACTTTCATGAATCAATAATTTATAGTTTGGTTTTCCACAGAATACATTTGGGACGGGTGGCAAAGCAGTTGCACTGAGGGTTTCTGGCGATCGAGCAGCATTCTACGGTTGCAATATCCTCTCTTATCAGGATACCCTTCTCGACGACGCCGGAAGGCATTATTACAGCAACTGTTACATTGAAGGAGCCACTGACTTTATATGTGGAAATGGGGCTTCTCTCTTTGAGGTAAATCACATGAAGAGAAACTCTAGCTAGTGGGAATTGACTTTATTGTTATATGAAATGTTAGTTTACATTGATATTTTTCTATGTATCATTGGGTTGGTGTTCTTGCAGAAGTGTCATTTGCATTCACTTGCAGAGGGAACCGGTGCTATCACAGCGCAACGCCGGGAGTCGCCGTCGGAGAATACAGGATTCACCTTCTTGGGTTGTAAGATCACTGGTGTGAGGACTGCCATTTTGGGAAGACCTTGGGGTGCATACTCTAGGGTGGTTTTTGCCCTAACTTACATGCCAAATGCGATACTGCCCCAGGGTTGGGATGACTGGGGTGATTCAACCAAACAAAGGTAAGTCAAGTATTTATACCTGAAATTATCAAGTCCCCTCTTGAGGAATACATCCTCGGGACCGGGACCGGACCAGTCCCGGTCTGGACCACACCGGCAGTACCATCCAGTCTGGAGCCGATACAAAAAAATGGACCGTCTTTTAAAATGCCTGTCAGTACCGGACTTGTCAAGATCGCTACCGATCTGAACCGTCCAATTCCCAAGTTTGAAAAAAAAAAGTAAAAATTTCCGGACAGGTTGGGAATCGTCCTGGTCCCTAGTCAGATACCGAGTTGGATTGTCGATCCAACTCAAGATCGGTCGATCCAACATGGCCCAATTTTTATTTGTTTTCTTAAAAATCATAATTTTTTTCAGGGGTGTCGGACCATCCTTATTTGATCATCTAATCTAATCTTTCCAAAACTGAGTTTGATTGTCTGTATCGAACGAGCTCTCGGTTTTGGACCGAGACAGAGAACTTTAGCTATTTTTGGGATCGGATTGGGATTGGGATTGTGACTCGTTCCGAGCCAATCCCGAGTTGTATCGGCCAATCTAACTCGGGATCGGCCAATACTTACACTGTGGTGATACCGGTCACCAAACCGGTTGTACCGGCCGGTCAAGACTGATACGGTTTGTATTGGTCTGGTCCAAAACCTCATGAAGCAAGTAATTGTATCGTGGCTTGGGACCGGACCATTGAGGTCCGGTCCCGGCCGGTACGGACTGGACGGTCCAGACCGAACCGATCCTTGAAACCTTGATTGAATGGTCCTTGAGTACTCACCTCATGAATTCTATAAACCATCCAACTTAAACTTAATTATTGTTTGGTGAATAGTGCATCAAGGGCATATCTTAAGAGACTTGATTTGCATTAAAGTCCATTCATGAATGCCACTTTCTGCAGTTGGAGAAGGCTTAATCTAAAACTTTCTCCTCCTGCATCCAATCCCCATGTTACAGTCCATATCAAAGCTGTTTCTTGATTCATGCACATAAGATGGTGTTACCAGTAACAGATTTCTAACACGTCCTATTGTGTTTTTATGTGGCTGCAGTTCTGTGTATTATGGGCAATACAAGTGCTATGGACCCGGGGCCAATCCATCGAAAAGGGTCATATGGTCACTCACCCTCTCGGACGTCGAGGCTGCTCCCTTCTTGACCAAGGACATGATCGGCGGCGGAGAGTGGCTTAGGGCTAACCCAACCCATTTTAAGAGAGGATCTACCACCATTGCCAAGAGGGTTGATGGAAATTAGTAGAATAATCTAAGCATTTGTAATTGTATGGATTATTCAGCTGATTCATGACTAGCTCACTGAATTCTCTCTGTAATCTGCTAACTAGTTTTATTTGCTTTGTAACGTTCATTAAATTTATTGATTGTAGACATTAGTAGAATCTTGATCTCCTGATAAAAGCAGCAGTATTTCTTTATCTACCAAGGCATATTTTGGCTGCAATCTTACAATATTGTTGATTTGGACTGTTAAATTGTATGGCTCTCATATAAAACACAATTGAGATCTATACCTTAAAAGCATCTTCATAAGCAAAAGAACCTTGATTTTACACACAAAGAAAAGCCACAAAGACTTAGAAGCAACCCCATTGGCCCATTCTGTTATCTTCCAAGTAGAAGTCACATATTCACTTATCTAAGTATTTTTTTATTTTTTTGGTTTGGCTCTTACAAGTCTTAACATACAAGCAACTTGGGTTTGACTAACCCGAACCCAAACTGACCCAATCCGACTTTTGATCAGTTTGGAATAGATTTTATATCACTTTGGGTCGGTTTTGAGTTAAAAAAGCCAACCCGAATTAATTTTGTTTGTTTTGAGACCCAAACCAAAATTACTCGATTAAATAGAAATACCTAAATTGTAGAATTTAGGCTCTAAATTTTAGAATTTAAATATTTGAACATTGTTCAAGTTGATTTAAGTTCAAATATAAGATTCAAGTTGTGGTTGTGCTTATCAACCCGACTCAAACCAACCCAAAATTACAGTTTGAGTTAGATTAGGTTTAGGGTTTACTAAATAAAATCAGTTTGGTGTTTGGGTTTCAAATCGGGTTGGGTTGAAGTCAACCCGACCAAAACCGAACCGAGTTGCACCCCCTAGTGAAAGGAGTTCTTCCTTTTCCTTGACGGTAAAGCTCAGTTGGGGTTAGGTTGGTCTTAGGTTCCTCTCATTCTCAAAAGTTTTCAAACTATTTTTATTAAAAAATTCTCATGTTTATCAAGTCTTCTTAAAGCCTCTTCAAGTGGGCTATTTCAGCCTCTACGTCAGGACCCTCAAAGTCCCTTTCAGTATTTGCTCACAAGCTTTGGCGTGCAACCCCTTCACCACCACCCCCCTACCTAATCAACTACACCACCACCACCACCCTTCTCTCTTAACAAACTGATAGCTTAGCTTCCCTCCTTTATATCCATATAAGTACACTAGACCTTCACCCTCATGTCTCATCTATCTATACAGGTGAGAGATACAAGCCACATTCGCCGGGAAAAATGGTGCGACAAGGCGGTAGCTTCTGCCTATTTCTCTTTCTCTTCATTGGCCTCGTTGGGTTCACTTTTGTTTCCGCTGAAGCGACTGTGAAGAAGTACCAATTCGATGTAAGCGGTTTCAACTTGACATCATTATCTTGCATTCTTTTCTCCTGTGTTTCTACATCTTTTAGCCCTTCTTCGGGTTGATGACATTCTCTCTTTTGTTAATTTTGATTAGATTCAAGTGAAGAATGTTAGCAGGTTGTGCCATGCCAAGCCCATTGTTACTGTAAATGGGAGGTTCCCTGGACCTACAATTTATGTTAGAGAAGGAGACAGGGTTCTTGTCAATGTTACAAACAGCGCTCAATATAACATGTCGATTCATTGGTACAGCATATATATATATATATATACACTTGGGCATACAAATTAACTAGAAAGTGTTCACAAAATCACTTGAACATGCATTAAGATTGCTGCAGTTTACAAATTGTAAAATTATGGTTTTGTTAATACTATAGACATCTGGTGTTGTCTTTGCAGGCATGGATTGAAGCAATTTCGTAATGGATGGGCAGATGGACCAGCTTATATAACACAGTGTCCGATCAAGAGAGGGCATAGCTATACTTACGACTTCAATATAACCGGACAACAAGGAACGTTGTGGTGGCATGCACATATCTTTTGGCTAAGGGCTACTGTCTATGGTGCAATTGTTATCTTGCCAAAACAAGGAACTCCATTTCCTTTCCCACAACCTGATAGGGAAATTAATCTGATCCTAGGTGAATTCCAAGTTACAAAATAAGAAAAACAATCTTTTAGTATCCACTTATCCTTGAGCTCTATATTTAAGCTCGCGAGCCGAGACTGAACCCAAAAAAAGGCTCAATATCCTAATGAGGTTGAGTTGAGTTTGGATAGACTTGATTCGGTTAAAGCTCGGTTCGGTTTGTATATAAAATTATACATCCATATTCATATATTTTATATTATATATTAATATTAAACATACATATTAATATATTTTAATATATTATGTATAATAACAATGTGAATCAACAACTATAATATTAATGTATTTGTAATAAGCTGAGCTTTTGTGTGAGATCAACTTTTTATGAGTTGAGCTTTTACAGAGCCCAAAATATTTTCATGGGCCTGAGACGAGTTTGAGCCCAAATTTTTTTAACAAGCCCTGAGCTGAGTCTGAACGCAAAATATTTTAACAAGCTTGAACTGTGCTTAAGCCTTGCTCAAAGTTTACGAGCCTCAGCCGAATTCGTCTCGTTTACAGCCCTACTTATATATATATATATATAATTTTAATTTTAATTTTAATTATTTATTATTATTATTATTTTGTGTGCAGGAGAATGGTGGAACACTGATGTTGAAGAGCTGGTTAAGCAAGGGAACAAGTTGGGTTTACCACCTCAAATGTCAGATGCCCATACTATCAATGGCAAACCAGGGCCACTCTTCCCTTGTTCTGAGAAACGTAAGCCCAAGATCACAACAAGATTATCTTTTCTTTCATAACATTTCGTAACATATAATTACCATTTCCTTTCCCCTTTCATTGTTTCAGATACCTTTGCAATGGAGGTTGAACAAGGAAAAACATACTTACTGAGACTCATCAACGCCGCCCTCAATGACGAGCTTTTCTTCGCCATAGCCGGTCACAACATGACTGTAGTTGAGATTGATGCAGTCTACACTAAACCCTTCAGCACCCAAGCATTGCTGATTGCACCAGGCCAAACCACCAATGTTCTTGTTCAAGCCAACCAAGTCCCGAACAGATACTTCATGGCTACTAGGCCTTTCATGGATGTCCCACTTCCTGTGGACAACAAGACTGCCACAGCTATACTTCAATACAAAGGCATCCCAAACACCATCCTCCCTATCCTTCCCAAACTCCCAGAATCAAATGACTCAACATTTGCATTAAACTATAACAAGAAGCTTAGAAGCCTAAACTCTCCAAAATTCCCTGCAAATGTCCCCCTCAACGTCGATCGGCATCTTTTCTACACGATCGGGTTGGGGACAAATCTGTGCCTGACTTGCCAGAACGGAACACGGCTCGCCGCATCATTGAACAACATCAGTTTTGTTATGCCGGAAATTGGCCTGCTTCAAGCTCACTATTTCAAGATCAAGGGAGTGTTTAGGACTGATTTCCCCGATCGGCCTCCCACGGCTTTTAACTACACTGGTGCACCACTTACAGCCAATCTTGGGACATCTTTGGGTACTAGGCTTAGTAAGGTTGCCTTCAACTCAACTGTGGAGTTGGTGTTACAAGATACTAATCTTCTTACTGTTGAGTCCCATCCATTCCATCTTCATGGTTATAACTTCTTTGTTGTCGGAACGGGTATCGGGAACTTTGATCCGGCGAAATATAATTTGGTTGATCCTCCTGAGAGAAATACAGTTGGAGTTCCTACGGGTGGTTGGACTGCTATTAGATTCAGGGCTGATAATCCAGGTATGTCCAGCTAAAGTTTCTATATATAGAACATCACCAATAAACACAAATAGACACCAACATAGGAACAGGAACATACATGAATTGAAGCGTTGTATTACTGATGCATGGTTCTATGGATTGGTCCGGTCTGGCCCGGACCGAACGGTTCATATTAGGACCGGACCACAACGGTCCGGTCCTAACCACGATACAAATTATTGTATCGTGAAGTTATGGACCAGCAGTCTGGCGACCGGTACAACTAATCCGGAGACCAGTACAACTGGTCCGGTGACCAGTCTTGGCAGTCCTGCGATCGGTATAGTCGGTCCAACGATCGGTACTGTTGGTCCGACGTTCGGTCCCATCTGGTCCAAATTTTTTATTATTACTGTACTGGCTCCAGACCGGTCCGATCTCTGGTTCTGATACATTAAGCCTTGACCTAATGCACACTTCTTGTTATGTGGAGACTAATGCTACTGAGCAGGCATTTGGGAAGTATTGATGATCCGACCCTTGGCCCAAATTTTTTGAGGTCAAAGGGTATAATAGTAATTTCACTTTTTGAGGCTGCTCTTCGTAGCACTTTTTATTAGACTTGGAGAATAATAAATCCTGGTGTGTATCCCTAGATGTAGGCACTATTTGCCGAACCACATAAATCTGCATCTTGTGTGTGCCTAATTTCTTCTTCATCTTGTTTTATCTCTCTCTTAACACACAAATAAGCAAAATACTTATCAGTTCATGTTATTTATGTTGTGAGTTGTTTAGGGGTGTGGTTCATGCATTGCCATCTGGAGCTCCATACTGGGTGGGGGTTGAAGACGGCATTTGTGGTAGAAGATGGGAAGGGCTAGGTCAAAGTATATTACCTCCACCAAAAGATCTTCCTCCTTGCTAGCAATAAATTTGGAGATTGTAATAACTTAACAAGTACTCATTCAAGGCGCTTGTTGTTGAAGCTATACTTTTTCATATATCTATATCCTGCGAAGTGCAGGAGATAGGTAGAGGATGAAATTTGAAAAGAAGAAGAAGATTACAAGTCTGTGAGATTGTTTGGGGTGTACTTGGAAACGCTTATGTGCAATAAAAATGAAACTCCAATGTTGATTCTTATCTGTTTGTTGTTGTTGTTGTTGTTTTTCCCCCTTCAAATTCAGAACTATTCTCCCTTTAATTAGTTGTTTCTACAAGCAATCTATCACCAACTACCACTAACTGCCATTCTCATACTTCACACATAAGCAAGAGCTGGCGATGGATTGAGTTCAGGCATGTTCAGGTCGGGTTATCATGGGTATTATATATTATCAGGTTTATGGTTAACCCAAACCCATCTTTTTAATAAACAGGTTGAGAAAGCGAACCCAAATCAAACCCGTTTCAATCCGTGATAGCCAACCTGATATGCAAGCTCTCTTTTAATAATATTAGCAAAAGTACATGTGCGTTGCACGTGAAAATTGATCTTCTAATACATGTTTTAGTTAAAATTATAATACAAAGAAAATATGATTTTTAACATTTCAATAACTGCTATATTAAAAAATATGAAACATAATAAAATTCATTATATTATCTTATCTTTTATTTAAATTTATATTAACACAT
>JAUPMG010078016.1:0-26870 GCA_031762675.1 Pachysandra terminalis | reverse complement strand
CCATAATATATTATTATATTATCCTCAGATCTCAGATTATTGTACATATCTATACACATACACTCATACGTATATAACTACACATATATACAGTTTTGGATTGTTCGGGATGTTACAAATATACCTTGGCGCTAACTTGCTCCTCTTACCGAATCTAACTACTCCTTTGGTCGGTGAGACCTTAAGGAATACTCAGTCTCCCACCTTGAACTCCAACTTCCATCTTCTCACGTTCACATACTTCTTTTGCTGATGTTGAGCTGTAAGTAGTCTGTCTCTGATTAGCTTGATCTTCTCAGTCATCTCGGCTACGATCTCGGGTCCCAACGGAACATGAGCATTGTCTTCATTCCAACACAAAGGCGATCGACAGGGTCTTCCGTAGAGTGCTTCAAATGGTGCCATCCTGATGCTCGTCTGATAGCTGTTGTTGTAGGAGAATTCGACTAGTGCGAGATGGTCTTCCCAACTACCCTTGAAGTCCAGAATGCATGATATCGGGAGATCCTCCAGTACTTGGTTTACCCTTTCCGTCTGACCGTCTGTTTGAGGATGGAAGGCGGTGCTGAAGTAGTGTTGCGTCCCCAAGGCCTTATGCAAGCTCTTCCAGAATCGTGAAGTAAACTGCGACCCGCGATCTGACACGATGGTGAAAGGCACTCCATGTAGGTGAATGATCTATTTCACATACAGTCTTGCCAATTTGTCGGTGTTCATCGTAGTCCTTGCCGCTAGGAAGTGTGTTGACTTGGTTAAATGGTCTACAATCACCCAGATCATGTCGAAATTGCTGCGAGTCTTCGGTAGTCCCGTGATGATGTCCATGGATATATGCTCCCAATTCCACTCCCCAATGGGTAGGGGCTGAAGTGTACCCACCGGCTTATGATGCTCTGCTTTCACTTGTTTACAGGTGGCACACTTGGTCACGAACTCTACGATCTCGACCTTCATACGATTCCACCAAAAGTTACGCCAAAGATCATGATACATCTTGGTCATACTGGGTGAATGGAATACCTCGATCTGTGAGCTTCGGTTAGGATCTCTTTCTTCAGATCTTCATATTGTGGCACACAAAGTCGCCCTCTAAATCTGATGCTCCAGTCTTCAGCCTTGGTCCAATCTGTTCTTTCCTCGTTAGCGGCTAAGTCTTGCATCCACTTATCATCCTTTCGGAGGTCAATGATCCTTTCCTTGAGTGATGGCCTTGCAAGTATGTTGTACAATCTCACACCATGATCCGCCCTACACACACTGAAGTTGAATTCTGCAAGTGCTTCATATTCTTGAACTAGTAGATGCGCCACGACGCTCGTAGGTCTTCAGCTGAGTGCATTCGCAACTACATTGGCCTTGCCTGGATGATACTGAAGAGAGAAGTAGTAGTCATTCATGAGCTCCATCCATATTCTTTGACGCATATTCAAGTCCTTCTGAGAGAACAAGTACTTGAGGCTCTTATGATCCGAGAACACTTCGAAGGTTTCGCCAACAAGGTGATGCCTCCAAATCTTCAGTGCGAATACGATTGCTGCAAGCTCTAAGTCGTGAGTGGGATAGTTCCTCTCGTGCGTCTTCAGCTACCTTGATGCATTTGCCACCACCTTGTCACCTTGCATCAGAACACAACCAAGCCTAGATAAAGATGCGTCGGTGTAGACCATGAAGTCGATGCCGCTGACTGGAATGGTGAGGACCGATGCAATAGTAAGCTTCTCCTTGAGGGTAGTGAACGCTTCCTGGCAAGCGTCATCCCAAATAAACTTGACGTCCTTCCAAGTGAGCTTGGTTAGTGGCGCTGCAATACGCGAGAAACCTTCAATGAATCTCCGGTAATATCCTGCCAAACCATGGAAACTACAAATCTCCAAAACATTTTTTGGTTGCTCCCAACTAAAGACTGCTTCCACCTTGCTAGGATCCACTATGATACCCTCCTTGGACACTACATGCCCTAGAAACTTCACCTCGTCCTTCCAAAACTCACACTTAGAAAACTTCGCATATAACTGGTAATCCGCTAAATTCTGCAAGGCAATACTGAGGTGCTCTTCATGTTCTTCCTCCGAACTTCGAGTAGATCAGGATGTCATCGACAAACACCACAAGGAACTTATCTAGATAGGGTCTGAAAACTCTCTACATCATGTCCATAAATGCTGCTAGGGCGTTGGTCAGCCCAAATGGCAAGACCACGAACTAAAAATGTCCATACCTCATCTGGAGCGCCGTGTTTGGTACATCCTCTTCCGTAATCCACAACTGGTGATAACCGGATCTGAGATCTGTCTTCAAAAAATATGATGCTCCCTGCAACTGATCGAACAAGTCATCAATGCACAGCAACGGATACTTATTCTTCATTGTGACTTGATTCAGCTTCCTGTAGTCGGTTCATAGTCTAAGGGATCCGTTTTTCTTCTTTACAAAGAGAATGGGTGCTCCCTAAGGTGAAGAACTCGGCCGAATGAACTGCAATGCTAATAACTCATCCAACTATTTCCTCAATTCAGTCAACTCAGTGGGTGCCATCTAGTAAGTCGGTAGTGCAATGAGCAGAGCTCCCGCTACCAACTCAATACAAAACTCCACTTCACAATTGGGTGAAAATCCAGGAACATCTTGGAACACCTTCCCAAACTGAAGCACTACAGGAATTCCTTCCCAATCCTTCTTCTCTTCAATGGACTAAAGATCCAGACAGGCAAATAGGTTGGGTAATCCAGAACTCGAACCCAAAACCTCTACTAGCTCACTCTCCGGGGTTAGAAAAGAAACAACTAGGTTGTGGCAGTCTATCTGCATGTGATGTGTAGTTAGCTGGTCCATTCCTAAGATAACATCGAACTCGTGCATATCCAGTACAATCAAGTCTATGGGCAATATGGACTCGCCTATCATAATCAAACAGGATTTACATACCAATCTAACTGTATAGTGCCTCCTACCGGGTATGCCACTATAAGACTCCTCCATAGGTTCTTCATGTGTAAACCAAGACAGTGAACCAGTGATCATGCAATGAATGAATGGGAAGCTCCAGTATCAAAAAGCACTCATGCAGAGATGTCAAATGATACCTTACATAACCTCGCTTTGTTGCGGCTCAATAGCAAAGACCTTGGCTATCTAAGGCGGCTACTGCTGAATTGGAGTGGGATTCTGTGCATAGTGCGGCCACGGCACTAGTTGCTGATGCTGTTGCTGCTGCCCTTGGAAGAAACCTTGATTTCGACAATCCTTGTAGCTGTGACCTCGCTTCCCACGGTTGTGCCATCACATAGGGAGACTCCCAAAGCTCTTAGAACTAGAAGGTCCCTGCATCCTTTGCCTCTTCTGTGCTTCAGATGTGTTGCCCTTGTAGTTGCTCGACTTTGGACCGCTCTTGGCATTCCTTTGCTCCATGATCTTCCTCAATTCTACCATGTCTCTTTCAACTTTCCTAGCATAGTCCACCACTTTGTGGTACTCGGTGAACTCTCTCAGGATCAATCTACTACGGATATTCGGCCTCAAGCCGCTTTCAAACTGGAAGGCCTTCTTCTCCTCTTCGTCTACCGCATACTTCTCAAACTGGGACAGTTCCATGAACTTGGCATCGTACTCCATCACCGTCATGTTCTCTTTCTCGAGTTTCATAAACTTTAGCTCCTTCTCTCTCCTCATCGTCTTCGAAAAGTACTCCAAATAGAAGACTTCTTTAAACCTCACCCAAGTGTTGATGGCCGCAATCTCAGGCGTAGACTTCCACTATCGGCGTGCTTCTCCTTCCAACATGAAGGCTGCATAGTGTACCATGTCGGCATCTTCAACCTTCATTACTTCGAATATATGCTCCATGGAGTCAATCAAATTCTGCTCTTCGATTGAGTCTATCGCTCCCTTGAATGTTGTCGGGAAAACTTCTTGAAACTATCAGGGCCTGAGGTACTCCTCTGTGTTGCACTTTGGAATTGAACTTACTGTCGTTGCATCATATTGGCCATGTCTCCCAAAGCTTGATACACACCAGCTAAATAAGGATCATCTCTACGATCTCCTGGCAATGGAGGTTCATTGGCATGACGACCCCTCCACCTCGCATAATCCTCTTCCAACCGTGGTTCATTAACATGTCGACCTCTTTGGCCAGCCGTAGAGGGATTCTAGTATCTCTCAAAAGAATTCACACATCCGAATTTATTGTAAGTAAGAAATCCAGATGATTAGCATTTAACAAACAACACACATAAACTTTTGAAACAACAATGTTCCAAAAACTTGCAAATCTCAATGATGTTAAAACTTAAGAAATCTAATCTAAAATGAAGAACTAAAGCTCTGATTCCAACTTGCTCGCAACCCAAACCCATGAGACCACTTGGGGCCCAGTGGGGTCTAGATTGTAACCTTTACGTCCTCAGGAGGAGAGTGGTAGTCGATTCATAGCTAAAGTAAGAATGAATAAAATTTTCATTCACAAAAAGGAAATATAAAAGTGTTGTACACATAATTACACCACACAACGGAAATCCAAATTACAGTTCTAGGATTTTAAAAAACAGATTTTCAACTGTAGATACTACCACAAGTATCTCCCAAAAAGAATCAAATCCCAAAAACATCAGAGTATATACAAAATGATTATAAACATTACAATTTTGATCACTCGTAATAGCAGAACTCGTGTTCTTCTTCGTAGAGCTCCTCCTTTACAGTGCCCTCATCAGCAATAGTCTCCTCTAAGTGTCCTGAAAGGTTGCTAGAAAGCATGAGCTATAAAGCCAGTAGGTACATAAATTAAGGAATGTATAAGGTTATCTTAGAGTCTAAACATTTACAATATTCAAAGTCCAAGCAATAACAAAAATACAACAAATGCAATGGATGAGGTAGATTGATTTGTAATGCATGTTGTGTGCCTAAGTTATAGGAATCATCAAGGTGATCTAACAAACAATCTAATATGCTGCGCAAATGCAACTCTGTCAGAGTGTCAATGTGGCATGTTTCCTCTTGAACCAGCCTCTATTCGGGGTGTCCCAGCAAACTGAATTCGGCCCTGGGTGTTCCAGTAACCTGAAATCATCCCTCCGTTGTAACGGTCCAAGGAATAGGGCTATTCTATGTGTACAACATAGTTTTAAAGTCTTTCAACCTAGGAGGCACAATCCCCCCACTTATTTTTTATCAGTGGTACGTATACCGAGACTTGCATTCACATGCGGTATCCCTTAGGAAACATGACACTTGACTAATCTACAGAGGTCTTTCTCTGATCCTTGGGTCTAATACCCGTAGGCAAAGGAGAGTGTATTGGGTTAGCTACTCCCTCAACTCAGTCCCGCCAGTCTCCTTACTAGATGTGGACTCACATCACTCTCATTTCAATCCACGAGACACAACCATGAGGTCTCGGAATACAGGGTCATACTCTTCGACCAACTATGGTCTAGAGTCTATGAAGTGTTGTGAAGTGGTGCACATTAGCTAAACATACATCTTGTAGTGTACAGGGTGCAATATAATAAATTAGAATACTCATTCCACATATCTCCACGTAATTCTACATAGTATCTCATTTGTTCAAGTTTCAAGACATCATTTATACTATCAATCATACTTGGGTGCATATGACGTAAGTTCAAATCACAATCTATGCCAATGTATATCAACTAACAAACATCAAAATATTAGTCTAAACTGTCAGGTTCGGCGGGGTCTTCGGCGCACCGAAGCCTACCTTGGCGACCTCTTCGCCGAACCTCTCTGAGATTCGGCGACAATTCTAGGGGCTATTTTCTCGGCGACCACTTCGGTGAACTCTTCGGTGCACCGAAGTCCTTTTCGGCGCGCTAAACTGGTACTCGGTGACCTACTCAAACACATTCATACTCGGCGGCCTATTAGGCGCGCCGAGGAGTTTTCCCTTTGCCCAGAAAACGTTCAGCGCGCCAACATTTGGGGGTTCTTCCACTAAACTAAGTTTTCTCAATACACAGCCACTTATAGTCTAACATATGTCATTCTCAAGCATAAAATATGTCATTAAACCCTAAATATTGCATTAAATCCATCCATTTATCATAGATTACCAATATGAACTTGAAAAGTATGAAAATATAAAGAAAACTAAGATTAACCTATTTGCATTCATGAATTTAGTACTTACCTCTACAAAACAAGCAAGAATCCAATACAACCTAGCACATGCAACCCTTCTCTTCTTCTTTCTCCAAGTTTTCAAACTAAGCAACAAAGCCAAATGAGACAGAGACCTGAGATTCTCTCATTCTCTCTCGTTCGAACCAACTCCAAGCCATGTGTCAACATCTAAGCCATTCAATAACAACCACCCTAATCTCAACCTTTAAAACTTAACCACTATAATCTTGACCATTCAATCACAACTACTAAAAACTGAACCATACACCTCACAACAAATAAAATTTACAAGTATGCCATTAGGCCAAACACACAAAGGCTAAACCACTATGCATAGCACATGGATCAAACAAACATGACGAACACGATCGCATGGTCGAATCTAATCTGATTGGCGATCAAATCGAGGGACAGATTCATGACAAGGAATAAAATATAATTAAATAATCATTAGGTGGTCTAGGCCGTCACACGCCTCCACCCAATGTTATGCCAAACCCAAGGACTCAAATTCCGGCAATAGAAGAGCCTGACTCCAATGAATATGAGGGCAAGGATTTTCTCATTGAGAAACAAGTGATCCGAACAGTCGTAGAAAACTTTGGGGTAGTGGAAGCACTATGAGCCATAGAATGGAAACCTACTCTCGAATGGGGTGGACTAGCACACCCATCTGTAGCTGTGGAGATGTACTCACACATCACCACCACCAACTTCGACTCCATGTCCATAACCTTCAACCTCTATGGCATCACCCGACACCTTAATTTACCATTGGTGTCTAAACTAATGAAAGTACCCATGAACAATGCTTATGCTACCATCGCCGACCCCAATGAAGAAGAAAATATGGAAATCACCAAGGTTATTTGTGGCAAGAGAGTGCAATGGAATGATGATAACTCTCTAGTGCTTCTAAGTTTTTACCCACCTACTCCATCCGTCACAAGTTGTTTGTCACCAACGCTTATCCTCATTTAGGAAATGTATCCGAACTCGCCCCATTCATGGCCTCTACACTTCATCAAGTGGCCTTAGGCACGAGACTCTGCCTCCTGTCTTTGATCATATCACATATCATTTGATATGTGTGAAGCAGAAGAAGAGGAGCCTTGCCATTCGCTTGCCTGATGTGTGCTATGAGAAAGTTTTGGGTCATTCAAATGCCTACTCCACAAGCCAGTGTCGCCAATCCACCATTTGGGACGACCAACATGAATAAAATGAAATTTGCCAAGGCTGGTTGGGCCAACTGCCACCAAAGAGGAGCCTCAGGACATTCCTTCTGAGTACCACCCAGGAGCATGTCCTTCCTCTGCACCTCCCATTGAACCGAGAACCATGGAGGCTAGATTGACTGCCTTGGAAGAGGAAATCCACCAGAACAGACAAGAAGTGTCCAAGCTCCAGGCGACTGTGGAGAACGCACTTCTGTTCTTCCAGAACATGTTCAATGGCTGCAAAGCAACTGATGCAGTCTTGGTTTCACCATCTTTAGCGTCACGATCCCGTAGGGGACATTCTCTTTCGATTGTTATGTGTCTTAGTTAGTAGTTTGCATTTCTTTTTTTTTTTTTTTGGGACCCATCTACGAATGGTAAGAAGAAGTAGAACTCTGATGTACTTTTTGTTAGTTTAATGAAAACTTCAGTTTCAACTTTACATTCGAATTCCAAAGACTCCTACTAGTGATTCTAATGCTAGAATGATATTTTATTTCATACTAATAATTTCGAGGGAGAAATATCCCAAAGGAGGGGAGTATGTAATGACCCGGACCCAGCTAGGAAATTAATAAATTAATCCTAATTAATCTATTAATTACACATCTGGAATTATATGCAAGAGTTATGGCTGAATTGGATCAAATGGTAATTTTGGAAAATAATTGGATAATCTATGTAATTAAATAAAAATAAGATTTCAAAAATTGGGCTTGGACCTTCAATTCAATTCAGACATGGACTCTCATTTTGGACTGAACTTAAAACCCAATAAGAGATCCAATAGGATGTCCATAAGGAACCCATTTAGATAAGTAATTATAATAAATAATAGGGTAATAAAGGAATTAGCCACAAAAATATGATATGGATGAAAATCATTGTTAGAGATTTAAATTCAAATTTTAAATAAGCTTCATTAAGGGGAGAGATGACTTCCCAGTAAGAATGAAACTCCTAAAAATTAGGAAGTGAAGAGAAAAGGGAATTCTTCCTAGCTTCATACGATCAAACCAAAAAGGAAAAAAATTCTGGGTTTTTGTTTTCAAAAAAGAGAGAAAAATGAGAAGGCCTAAAGGGGAGGAAGTGAAAAGAGAGAGAGAAAAAGAAAAGAAAACTTTACTATAAGAAGAAGAGAACCAGAAAAGCAAAGAAGGAAGAAGAGGAAGGATATGACGAACATGAAGAAGATGAAGGAGAGAATAAGCCATAAAGATGAGGGTAAAGCTCGAGGAAGATTATTATTAGGGTGTGGATTGGGAACTCGGATAAGTGGTAGGGATTCTCCATTGATTTTACAGTATTTATATTCATAGGGTTGTAATGATGCTATATATACATGTAAATGAATGCATGATTCTATGATTATACATGATCTGAACTGTTTTAATGAGATTATATGGTGTTTTGCTTATTTGAATTGAATATCATCTGTATAAGTGATTTGTGTGATTAAATGAATGTGTTTGATTATATCTATGTTTTAAGGTGATTATAATGTTCTTATGAGCTCTTATGGATTAATCATAATTTCTAGATTTATTTCATATATGATGAAGGATTTAAGTAATGCTGATCTATGTGTATT
The DNA here is from genome assembly GCA_031762675.1 of Pachysandra terminalis. Taxonomy (NCBI): domain Eukaryota; kingdom Viridiplantae; phylum Streptophyta; class Magnoliopsida; order Buxales; family Buxaceae; genus Pachysandra; species Pachysandra terminalis. The sequence continues at coordinate 17,912 of JAUPMG010078016.1, read as the reverse complement.
GTTTTGGATTGATATATTAGGTTTATGATGATAGGAATTAATTACATTATGTCTGAAAGTGTAAAAATGAGTGTGTGAGAGTGTGACCACGAAGCCCTAGGAGAAATACCAAATTATGTACTGAATTACTTGCTTGGTAGGTCTCTCGGTAGATACAGAGACATCTACCCAAAAATCCCAGAAAATGATAGCTCTTCGGACAATCTGCCGAGCCTCGGAAGATCATCTACCGAAAATTTTGGTAAGACTCTCGTCAGATACAGAGCATCTACCAACGCCCATTTGACTCCAAAATTTATAGGAAGCTTCTATAGGATGATTTGGACATGTGTATAATGTTAGTTAGCCTGAAAAATTAATGGTTACGGCTATATGACGAAAGGTATGAGATAGGTTTGATTTTCAGTAAAATATGGCAGTTTTGAAAATGATATGATGAGATTATGACCTTAAAGAGTTTGGATATAGAAAGTAGATTGTAAAATGAGGTTCGGAAGGTTAGTGATGTTAGTATAGAGAATGGAATTGTATGAGTGGTGCTAGTAGCTTCCATTGGTCTGTTTGTGATTGATTCTGATGTCTAAATTGTGTGATGTATGAGTGGTACTGGGAGTATCCACTAGTTGTGTGTATAATTGATTGTGATATCTAAATTATGAATGGTTTGTGAGTGGTGATGGGAGTATTTATTGGAAGTCAATGTAATTGACTATGTGTTAGTTATGAATGTTTTGTGAGTGGTGCTGGGAGTATCCACTGGAATTCAATGAAATTGACTATGTGTTGGTTATGAATGGTTTGTGAGTGATGCTGGGAGTAACCACTGGAAGTCAATGTAATTAACTATGTATTGGTTATGAATGGTTTGTGAGTGGTGATGCTCCTATCCACTGGAAGTATATGTAATTGACTAAGCGTACTGGTATATTATTCCGTGTGGTGAAAGTCCTTTAAAGAATATGGATGGTGGTATTCTACTGTGAGATGCAAGTCGCTAAAAGAATAGTGTATCGGTGTATTCTACCGTGAGGTGCAAGTTTCTTAAAGAATAGGAATGATGGCATTCTACCGTTAGGTGCAAGTCCATTAAAGAATGGAATTGAGGCATTCTACTATGGGTGCAAGTCTCTTAAAGAATAGATTGATTGTTGAATGAGCATGTGATTGGGCTAAGCCTAATTACCCCTGCATTGCATATGCATCATTATCTACATTTTATTGTGCATACTTGCATAATATCATACTTCTTTAATCATTGTGTATGTTTGAATTGAAGTGAATGTTTGTTTGTACTTCCATTTATTGATTGTTTGTGTTGTGATTGGGTTTGTATTGTGAACTGTGTTTTGTGGCATGGTGAGACCATGTGGATTGAATTGTGTTTTGTGGCATAATGGGACCATGTGGATTAATTGTTAAGGCATGATGGGATCATGAGGACGATATGTTGAGGCATGGTGGGACCATGTGGTTTACTTGTTATGCATAATGGGACTATGTGTTTTAATTGTTTTTCCATGATGGAATTATGTTGATTATGTTTAGTGGGACTTGGTGGATTAGGTGTTAATGCATGATGGGATCATGTGGACCTTATGATTTATCAAGGTGGGACCATGTGAATGAATTGTTATGATGGGATATGATTATAAGTGTGATTTACAATTAAAATGGGATTCTATGATTGATGAACTTTGATGGAATGTAATAGGATTACAATGTGCTATGTGATATACTCATTGAATAGTATATTTAATATGATAATCAGCATGCTAATACACTGTGAATGATGTATTATCTGTTGGGTGAAACTGTATAAATTAATCTGTGTTATTATGATTCTATGGAAATAGTTATTGTAATTTCTCTGAATTTCCCTACTGGCCTGTGGCTCATCCTTATGTTGAAACAGGTTACCAGGTCGAGTAGTGCATGGATTCGGAGATGGACCATTGTAAGATGACTTTGTTTTCAGATACTTGGTGAACAATGGAATGGATTTTATTCTTTTTATTATTAACTTTGGTTTGACCCAATGGGCTTTAAAGTTGTAGTAGATTTGATGCTTATTTGATTTTGTGAGATTGAGCTTAACTAGTATTAGTTAAGTTAAAGGTTTTAAATTGTATAGACTTTCACTGGTTGATTATTTAAACTCTGATTAACCATGAGAATGGTTATGTGTTATGCATGGCTATCCGCATCCATACGTTGGATCTGAAGGTTATTCGGTTGTGAATCCTCGAGATCCTATATCTCGGATTTGCGGCGTGACGTCTAATGACTTTAAGTTTTGATTATTTGGTTTAATATTATATCTCAATTATATTTTCAATATTTGGCAATGTATTAACTACCTCTCCCATGTGGAATGGGATTAGAGTTGCGTTTCAGACTTATTAGGGACTCCTTTGAGATCTCTTATGTTTGGGATGTGACACTAGTGGTGCTATTTTTCTTCTTTAAAAAAACCTTTTCCAAAAAACGTTAAAGATACAATGATTGTTATATTTTTCTCCACAATTTCATAAATTACTTTCCTGCTCTGATTGAATCATCTATTTTATCTCTTTAATTTTTTTTTAATTTATTTGGGCAAGCATTGGTGTGTGGGGATCAAGTTGATCAAATCGTGCAAATTGATCAAGCATACTGTCACATCCCAAACCTAAAGAAATCCTTGGGATACCCAAAAGGTTGGAAGATGCAACTTTCACCCCAACACAATGGTAGTGGATAAGCAATATAGAACCTAAGCGGAAGTAATATACTAATTCTAATAAATATAATAAAAGTTACAATATGTTTCTATAGTAAATTGAAGTAAATCTACAATCTAACAAATAATAATCTAACATCTATCTTCAGTGCCTTTTATTCCCATATAGCAGCTCTCTTCAATAGAATTTATGCAATACCTGAAAAATATTAATAATAACAACATAAGCTGAAAGCTCGGATGAGTAAGCCCTTCAAACCAGGGTATTTTCTCAAATGTACAGGTTATGGGCATATCGCTCCCAATTAACCTACTAAAAGCAAAACTAATAGAAGGGAATGGTGGCTAAAATTTTGGAGGAATCATCCGAATCCGAGTTTGAATCGGCTAACTCGGATAACGATGGTGACGTAACTATTTTAATGGTTAGGACTCCCTGGTTTTATATTATGGATCCTATTCCCATTATAAGATCCATTCAAGAGAATCCTTATGAGTAGACTGTTGATTTTGAAATGTCATGATGATGATGAGGAACTTCAGGACGTCTATGATGCTCTCTTCCTATAGTACCAAAATTTATTCGGAAAGGTTTGTGAGTTGAGACATCAAAACAAATAGTTGTCTATTGACATGGAATTAATGCAAATTAATAATGATACTTTAACTATTGATACTGAAACTCTAAAACTTGAAGTTGAGAATACAAGTCTTATTAACCATTAGTCAACAAGACAACTTAGAGTTAGAAAATGCTAAATCTGAAAACTTTAAGTTGTTAGCCAAAGTTAGACAACTTTAATCATCCTGGGCTAGGATGGGCCAGAGGTTCCATAATAAGATCCATAGCACACCCAACTCCCCCTCTACTTTTGAGATGGGTAATTCCTCATCCCGCAGTCCTACTACTGGTACTCCTAGGACTGTTTTCTACACTTGAGGTGACTCTGGACATTTACACCTTGTGTGTAGTCTTACTCGTGACCGGATGAACACCACCCTTCTGGACAAAGGGAAAGTTGTGATGCCCTCCTTCCTGGAAAACCCTTCCTTACTTCACATACACAAATCTGGTATAAAGGGTTCTTCTAAGAAGAGTAGGACTAGGAGAAAGACATCTCCTAGTTGTTTCACTAAAAGTACGTCTTCAAGATGGTCATAACACACTGACATATAATCTAGCTTCTTAAGACACTCTTGGTGGACTCCATCGCTATCCTATGTATGGGTTCCCAAAAATAGGAACATATGCTTAGTCACCTATACTAAGAAAGATAAGACGGACCCACCTAGTTGGTATCTAGATAGTGGGGCCTCCTCGCACATGACTGGAGATTGGTCCTTATTCGCTACCTTTGAAGATTTCAAAGGAGGATCTGCTTCTTAGGAGGGATGGGAGTCATCCACAAATCACTGGTAGGGGCTCCGTTAAACTTCCTAATATGCCCACCATTGATGATGTCCTTAAGCTAGAAGGTTTGAGACAAAACCTTCTATGTGTATCATGGTTGTGTGATATTGGACATACGGTGACCTTTAGTCGTGGTGGCAGTGAGATCTTTGACAATTTTGGTAAGATTTTCATGAGAGGTCTCAGCACTGCAGACCATTGCCATGTGGTAAAAGAAAGGTCTTCCACCTCTCCTTTTATTTGCCTCATGGCTTCTACTCCTGAAAGTCATCGAGTGCAATTATTGTGGAAGGGAGGGACATCATGCTATGGAATGTAAGATGAAACTCCATGGTTCTGTCTTCTCCAAAAAATTTAAAGTTGTGGAGAAAGAGACGGGTTGAGACTGACCCCTGAACTGCACAGTACCATTTGATAAGGGTAAGTCTTCCTCTGTCTCACAGGACACTGACTCTACAACCCATGAGTCTAAACGTTCAAACTTAAGAAGGCTCTAGAGGGAAGCAGTTCTAGAAAGGCACCTAAAACTCCTTCAGAACCCATTTCGTGGGACCCAGAGGAGTAATCTCCCTCGGTGGGTATCACATACAAAGGCGTTGAACTGATAGACATATATTTTACGCCAAAGTATATACACGAACTACTTATGCACATGGTTTGTTTATAATATTTTTTTGTGTGCATATTTAGTTCGCTTTTTGTGACTTGTGCACTTTAATAGCCATACTATTGATTTGCACACTTCACTGTGGCTTATTTGTGTTTTAGATTGTTTAGGAATTTTTTTTTCTAAGTTTTTTAAAAAAAACTTTTTTCTGGGTTTTTATTGTCCGTTCGACCGGACCGAGTTGACTAGTCGATCGGTCCCACGCACGGAACTTGTTTCCGTACGAGATTAGACATTAAAACCTTGAGTGTTTAGTTTTCTCTCATTTCTTTCCTATTAAAGTAAGCTTTTTTTTCTTTTGATTTACTTTGTTTCATCTATTTTGTGTGCTTTAGTGCTAACATTTAGATGTTTTCTATGCTTGTGTTTTTGTTCTTAATCTGTGTTGTTTTTTCTTTGGGGTTCTTCTATTCTCTTTATGGTTAGTTTGTTTCATTTGAGTCTAGATAATCTACTTGTCGCTTAGTATTTTTTTTAGTTTGTTTGTGTTCCTGGTTCTTTTTCCTAGTTCATCATGCCATTCAAATCTAGAGGCAAAAAACCCCGCAGGGGAGAGGCTTCTTCCTTGGCCCCTCCTAGCGCTTCGAGCTCCCCACCAGACCACGTCCCATCTCCTGTCACCGCTCTGGCTATGCTCTTGAAATTGAAAGACAAGCCTATTTTTGTTGAGCGGAGTACTGTTGTCAGTGATCTCACCGTGTCTGGGATAATTGAATTTCTTGCTAAAATTGGTTGGTTAAATATTCTGTAGTGGGGTGCTAGTTTGTGAGAGACTATTATAGTCATTTCTCTTCATACGAGATGTCACCTCTCTACTTTGAGGTAGCTTGGAATGGGAGGAAGTCGGGAGTGTCACTAGCCCTTATCCCGTCCATGATTAAGGTGCCACTCTCCTCCAGTTAAGAGGCATATGCTGATTTTGATCCTGCTAGATTAAACTCTTTTGTCAGACATTTATATGGTGCTGATGTAGAGCTTAACCCTGAAAAGTCTCTTGAGGGATCTTTTCTTCGTCCTACCTATCAGATTTTGCATAACTTCTTCAGAACTAATTTTTATCCGAGAAGTGGGAACAAGTTAAAGCTTTCTCAATTCATGATCCATATTCTGTACTTGGTTGTGACTGGAGTTCCTTTTTGTCTTCCTTCTCTCATCTTCCATGCTATTATTCTATTCGCATCTTCTTCTTGTCATGGTTCCTGTCCCTTCGGCTATCTCATCACAAAGTTGGGAAGAACAGCTGGGATGGAAGCTTTGCTTGATGCTTCGATTATCTGTTATATTCCTTTCTTTAAAGCCAATATGTCTAAGATAGGGCTTAGAGGTTATTCATCAAAGCAAAAGGCTGTTGCAGAGGGTGAAGAAGGAAGAGAAGAGAGAGAGAAGCAGGAGCATAACAATCCCAGGCCTAGCCAACATCTTGAGCCATGTCCCACTAGCAGAGTTTTATTAGAGACAGTTGTTTCAGAGGTGGGAGTTCTTTGCCGGCAATCTAATGCTCGCAACTTGCAATTGTCTCGGATGGAGAGGGCGATGGATCATTTTAGGAGGATGTTATCTAACATTTCCTTAGGTTTTCGAGCAACTGGGATTGTTATTCCACCATCAACTGCGGAGAACGACGAGGACAAGCCGCATGAGTGATATTGTTTTATTCAGACTTGACGATTTTTATTGATGATTTTCTTTGGGGGTTGTACCTATTGAGCTTAGAGTCGTTTGTGTTCTATATTTCACTTTACATGGTATTTTGTTTATATGGTACACTTGATCTCATGTAGACTCTTCTTCACTTTATATTATTATCATCTGTGTATTGTCTACTTTGAGATGCCCCTCTAGTGTAGACTTGGTTGCTTTACATGCTTATCTCAATACCTTGTCTACACTCTCCCTTGATAGACTTGTATGCTATTCTTATATCTATCTCTATCCTTGGATTGTATAGGCTTTGATTGTGCTTTTCAGTTATATCTTAGCCATTAATTGGCTATACGTCCTTGCATTGATCATACATATTCTTATATGACTATTTCTTGTATGATGTTTATTTTGTGATATGGATTATATGGCATGTGTGTGTACGTGTTCAGAACTTTCATGGTGTCTTGTAGTTATATTTTCACATGCTTGTTCTAATTTGTGTGTTTCTTGACCCTATAGTAAAATCTTGTTTAGACTCACACTTTGCATACACACACCTCACCTTGCCCATCTCATCTATATCACCTTCCCCCATTGGGACTGGAGCTTTAGGATGCCTAATGGGGTTTCACAAACCATTTCATGTAGATTACAATAATATATTTCTATGCACATGAGTTTGTATCCTGCACCTTATGATTTGTTGGTTATTCTTTTGCTGCATGTCCTGAGGTGATCTAGAGGTTGTTTTGGTGTTATTATTATATTATAGACCCAGGCTCTACACCTCACTTTATGTATACTATGACCTTACAATTTTATCTTGTAGTGAGTATACATAAGCTTGTGTTGCCTTGGTTTGAGCTCATCCTTTCAATTTGGAGCTCACCAAGTTTGGCAAACACCTTAGGATTTCCTCCCAAATTGCTATATATCTTTGTCTATTTCTGACAAAAAGGGGGAAATCTAGGTACTCTGCCCATAGCATATATTTGCTTGCAGGTATTGATATATGTTTTTGCAAGTATGTCCGGTTATGGGGGAGTTGATTCAAAATCTAAGGGGGAGCACAGAGCATTGTAGTGTTTATAAGTCTTTTGTATATTAGTTTTTGTATACGAATTGAATTGGATTGTAATGTATATTCATGTATTCAATTCATAGAGATCTAGTGTTGTATGCTATACCTAGTTTAGGAGTTTTTGTCACAAATTGACAAAGTGGGGGATTGTTAATGCCATAGGCATACCCTAGACATCCCTTTGTTTGTCAATGTTGTGATATAGTTCTTGAGTGTCTATAACCGAGCTTATTGAAGATCAAGAGTTGCGGATCTTAGGAAGGCCAAGAGACAACCAAGCATCTATTGGATTGGCCCCTAACCAAGTAAGTATACACACACTAGACAGCCCCTAGAAAAACAAGCTTATTGGATATTGACTTGTTTCAAGGTAGCTTAGGGTGTTCTTTAGCTGTTGAGGGGCACTCTGTGGACCTTAGTCATCTGGACTCATTTCTGGAAAGCCTAGGACTGCCCACAGATGGTCGATACCATTGGTGGATGCACCTTGCAAAAACAGGCCTTAGAAAGGATTAAATTAGGCATTTCCCAGGGCTCTGGTCGACTGACTCCCTGTGCCAGTCACACAACAGACACCTTCTATTGTGTGTGACCTGCACCAACCCGATCGACTGACCAGAGTGGTCCGATCGACCATATGGCCCTCCGGTCGCTCAAAATCCTAATTCATATTTTGGTGTCCAGTGGTGCACCGGTTGACCCTATGGTCATCCTGTATGTCTCTCCCAACGCAGCGACAAGCGTATTCTTATGAAAATAGAGTCGTTGCGAGTCAACCGGTCAACCACATAAATCCACCGGTCGACTGGCAGGCGCCTAATTTTGCAAATCTATAAATTAGATTCAACATCATAATTACCTGAGACCCGCACGAAAATTATCTCAGAGCCCAAGATCATTCCAGAGATCTTTTTTCTCATCCCTAAGCTTGAAGAATTCCCCTCTCTCCCTATTCTTCCCATTCATATGGTTAGTGTCACGCCTCGAAACCCATGGCAAGAATCCCTATGCGAGCAGCACGGATATCAAAGTGAGACCTTTGGGTTCAACGCATGGAACACGGATCTATATCAAACCATAAGAATAAATTAATAAACAACTTTAATATTTAGAGTAGCGGAAGGAAATACAAAGTAAATAAACAAAATTGAAATTAAATGTATCCAACAGTCACTGGCTTCAGAAGAGCCAAGACCCCAACCAAACAACTAAATCCAAAAGATCGAAAGATTAACAAGTCTAATACAACTGATACTCCCATAGGAGTGTAAAGAAAAACTAAACAAATGCAATACAAGCACAGTAATCCAAAAGTGCCCGTCCTCAACCTTCTCATCCTATAACATGAGAAGTTGCGTGAGCGTATAATGCCCAATAAGTAATCATACAGTCATCCATCCCCATATGGTATCAAGTATGTCAATCAAGGGTTAGCAACACATAAACATGAGATAAGGTAAAGTAAATGACGATTTAAGTATGAAATGCAATGGTATGATTTGAGACAGTCAAATGCTCTAAATGAATGCTCCAATAAAGGAATGCAATGATGATGAGATGCAATTAATGAACTAAACAAACATAACCTGTTAAGCGCCCCTCATTACGAAGCTTCCAAATCAAATCAACTTCAGGACCGACGTCACAAGGGACTACCGGATGGCCCCCTCTCCGTTCCGGGTGCTAACCCATGGTACGTAGGCTATCATGTACTAATTTGTTAGTGTACAATACTCAAGGGATAGAGAACCTATATAGGCACTCGCAAGTATCCTACCCTATTTTAATGGGAGCTTTCAACCCACGAGAATGTAGTCAACCCAATCAGATAACCTCACAAGGATAATCCATAATTTACCACCTCCCGAGCTCACTTAACAGTCAATATCAGCCTAGCATGCGTGCATTATTAGCTAGGACTTCAAATGAAGACTACCAACGAAAACTATCCACGCACCCATAAACGTGGATAATCCGATTAAGAACTATCATAAGATTCCTATGATCTTCTCAAAACAATACAATTAATCACAAGCAAATACCAACTCAAGTGAGTCACAATACCCAATGTGGCCAAGTCTAAGGTAAAGTGATGGTCACAATGCATCATGGACTACCATGTTGAAACCCCGTAGGTATTCTGATCAAACTTGACTCCGAAATCCATAATCCAAAACAATTGGCATAAGCCCAACATCACTCACCAAGATATCCAACAAAATCCAACCTACTGTGCCCCTGAGATGGCCTCATCGGCAGACTCTCCGGTGTACCGGTGCCTGCTGGTGGAGTTATCTCAGTGCAATTCAAAGTCCCTGTTGGTAGGCCACCGGTGTATTGGTACCTACCGGTGGGTTGAAACCTGAGAAATCTACAGGCTGTCGGCAAACTCACCAGTGTATCGGTGCCTGCCGATGAGTCAAATAAGCCTATAAATCACTCCCTCTTAGTAGGCTCACCGGTGTACTGGTGCCTATTGATGGCTCGGAAACTGGGTTAATTCTGGGTTACGGAAACCCATGTTTTTGGTCTCAAATCCAGCTATCTTAAATCGAAACATCACAGAATCATTCTAATAGCAATATATCATGAATTAGAACATGTTAAATATTATTTTAACCAATCAACAAATCACATGTTAGGAATCATGAAATTAGTGAAACTTGAATCAAAACTGATTCTATAAGAAGACTATACTGTAAGAATTAACTTACCTTATGCTCTCTCTTTGTTCCTGCAACTCTTCTTCTTCTTCTCTTCTTTTCTTCTTCTTCCTTCTCTTCTCTTGGCTGCAATGCAGAAAACGGCTAGGGCTGAATTCTCAGATTTAGATTCCTCTCTCACTTTCTCTATTCTCTCCCATAATCCCAAAGGAAGACAGGAGTTTTAAGAAATGGGTGATAGTGGGAAAGGAAACCTCCCCTCAATCTCCTCCCCCTTCCAAACTAGGCTCCCACGACCATTCCCACGATCCCATGCGAGATTCTCAATTCCCGAATTTTGGTAATAATACAATATTCTCTAATAATCCAGTAAATTGCAAATAAGTCCCAATTGAAATATGTTTGTTAAAAACCTTCCCAAATTCAAATTGGGTTTAAAAACTATATGATTAAATTTAGGAAAAATGTTTATTAAGTTTTATAAATTCTTACAATTAAATTAGGATATTCTTTTAGTTGATTTAGGTCCTTACAACCTACCTCCCTTAAAAGAATTTCATCCTAGAAATTACGTACCTTAATGCGTGAACAACTGTGGATAGCGTTCTCGGATCTCTGACTCTAACTCCCACGAGGCTTCGTACTCATCGTAATGTTCCCACTGAATCTCCACCAAACATATAGTCTTGGTTCACAAGACTTTCTCCTTTCGATCCAACATCCACATCGGTTTCTCGACATAAGACACATCCTCTCGAAACTGGAACTAGTTCCAATCCAACACGTGTCAAGGGTCCAGCTCATACTTTCGTAGTAAAGATACATGGAACACGTCATGAATTGTAGCAAGTTGTGGCGGTAACGTGACTCGGTATCCAACTAGTTCAATCCATTCAAGCACTTCAAAGGGTCCGATGTAACGTGGAGCTAACTTTCCCTTATTGTCGAAGAGCATAACTCCCTTCATGGGTGAAACCTTCAGAAATACGTGGTCACCAACCGCAAACTCTATGTCTCACCTCCCCCAATCGGCGTAGCTCTTCTGCATGCTTTGTGCTATCTTCAATCTCTCCTGAATAAGCTTTACCTTATCAGTGGTCTGCTGAAAAGGCTCATGTCCAAGTATGCTACCCTCTCCAACTTCTCCCTAACACACTAGTGAACGACACGGTCTACTGTATAATGCCTTAAACGGAGCCATTCCTATGCTCGAGTGATAGCTTTTGTTGTAAGAAAACTTTACCAGAGGTAGATGTTCTCCCCAACTACCACCAAAGTCCATCACGCATGCTTGCAACATGTCTTCCAGCACTTCGTTCATTGTCTCTATCTGGCCATCTGACTGTGGGTGATACGTGGTACAGAAGTCCAACTGTGTACCCATGGCTTTCTACAATCCCTCCCAGAATCTGGATGTAAACAGAGAACCATGGTCTAAAATGATACTCACTGGTACCCTATGTAGTCATACAATCTCTCGCACGTACAGTTTCTCAATCTCCTCGGTTGAAGCTAAAATCTGCACAGGTAAGAAATTGGCTGATTTGGTTAACCGATCTACGATTACCCAAATCAAATCCATGCTACCACTAGTCTTAGGAAAACCGACTATGAAGTCCATGGTGATGTGCTCCCATTTCCACTTTGCTATAGGTAAAGGCTACAAAAGTTCGGCTACTCTCATGTGCTCGGCATTGACCTGCTGGCAAGTGAGACATCGCGCTACAAACTGAGCAATCTCCCTCTTCATCCCCCATCACCAGAAGCTCACACGCAAGTCCCGATACATCTTGGTACTCCTAGGATGAATGGAATACCGTGACTTGTGCGACTCCTCCAAAATCTCTCTCCTGATGCCCTAATCATCAGGAACACAAAGGCAACCCTGATATCTGATCAATCCATCTGAGTGCACCACCCACTCTATCTTTCCATCATCCGTTGCTTGTAACAGTAGATCTTGATCATTCTTCTGGCAATCGGCGATCCGATGTTGCAACGAACGTCTGGCAACTAGACTCAAAAGGTAACCACTACCCTACTGGTCCACTAATTGAACTCTCAAGTCTGCTATGGCCTCCTGCAATCTCCACTCCTTCCCAATCAATTGTGCTAGTACACCTCGCGGTCTACGGCTCAACACATCAGCTACCACATTTGCCTACCTAGGATAATAATGGAGAGTCAAGATATAGTTGTTCAAAAGCTCCAACCACCTCCTCTGGCGCATGTTCAGTCCTTCAGCGTGAAAATGTACTTCAGACTCTTGTGGTCTGAAAATAACTCAAACTCCTCGCCGTGCAAGTAGTGTCTCCACAGTTTCAAAGCAAATACGACTGCGGCCAACTCAAGATCATGAGTGGAATAGTTGCGCCCATGAACCTTAAACTGTCGCGAAGCATAAGCCACTACGCATCCATCTTGCATAAGCACTGTATCCAGGCCTTGAAACGATGCGTCCGTGTTCACCTCCATCTTCAGTTCAGCGAAAGGTACAACAAGAACCGGTGCTGAGGTCAACCTCTTCTTAAGTTCCTCGAATGTCGATTCATACTTCTTATCCCAGCTGAACTTCACATCTTTCCTTGTCAAGTGAGTCAATGACACTGCAATAGTGGAGAATCCCTCAATGAACCTCCTATAGTAACCCGCAAGACCAAGGAAACTCCTGATCTTTGATGCAATCTTTGGTCGCTCCCAATCAAGAACTACCTCCACTTAGCCAGATCCACAGAGATACCACTCCTAGATACAACATAGCCAAGGAATCTGACCTCCTCCCTCAAAATATCGCATTTCTCCAGCTTGGCGTACAACTGGTGATCATTCAATGTCTGCAATACAATCCAGGGATGCTCCTCATGCTCCTCCTCAGACCTCGAGTAAATCAGGATTCCATCCATGAAGATGAAGACAAACTGATCTAGAAAAGGTCTGACCACTCTGTGCATAAGATCCATGAATGTTGTTGGCGCATTCGTTAACCCAAATGGCATAATCACAAACTTGTAATGCCCATAGCGAGTATGAAAGGCCGTCTTCTAAAGGCCCTCATCATGGATCCTCAACTGATGGTACCCTGAACTAAAGTCAATCTTCGGGAAGAACTGAGCTCCCCTCAACCAGTCGAATAAGTCATCGATCCTCGGTAAAGGATACATGTTCTTCACTGTCACCCAGTTTAGCTGTCTATAGTCGATGCAAAGGCGAAGCAAACCATCCTTCTTCTTCATGAAAATAACTAGCGCACCCCACGGAGAAGTACTCGGTTTGATGAAACCAGGTACACTTAGTCCGTCCAACTGCACCTTTAACTCGCGTAACTAAGTTGGAGCCATCTGATAACTCGCTAGTGAAATATGAGTAGTGCCAAGTACGAGCTCTATGTTGATGTCTACCTCCCTTTTAGGTGGTAACCCAGTAATCTATTGAAATACCTCTCCAAAGTCTCAAACAATGGGAATATCCTCCAAGGATAACTTCTGACCCCCATCTGCAGCGAATAAGAAATCTGACTGATAGCTGTCCTTCTCTATCCCATGGTATGTCAGATGACGATCCCCTGGAAGATTGAACACTACTAACTTCTCAAAGCAATTCACCCTGGCATAATAGGCAGAGAGCCAATCCATGACAAGAATTACCTCAAAGTCCACTATATCTAGCACAACTACATTTGCCTCCAGGTTAAGGTCACCTACTCTCACCACGCAAGCATGACATACTCGGTGTAGAGTAGTGATCCCTCTAACTGGGTTAACTATACTTAAAGGGTTCTCCAAGCTATGTGGTTGTAAACCCAGGAATATCATGCAACTACTAAAAATGAAGGAATGCCATGCACCGGAATCAAATAATACACTAACTGGAGTGTGAAACAAGTGAATAGTACCTTCCACTACGGCGTTCGTCGCTTTGTCGTCGCAGGGAACCGAAGTGTCCATCATGGCATTGGCCCTACCCTGGTTTACTGGCCTAGTTGGAGCTAGTCTGCCATCCCTCCTCCTATCAATTATGTGACGATCTAAAAAGCTAGCATAGCAAACACACAAGTTATCAAGCAGCACACAATCCTAATTGTACATTTCTATGTTCTTCCATCCTACTTCAGGTTTCTATGTGACGATAGTGAATCTAAGTGTCCTTAATCTGAGCAAAACCTTGTGCTCTAATACCAATCTGTCACGCCCCGAATCTTGTGGCACGAATCCCTAAGTGGGCAGCACGAATCCCGAAGTGAGACCTTTGGGTTCAACGCATGGAATGAGGATCCATATCAAAGCACAAGAATAAAAGTGATCACAACCTTTATTATTCAGAGTAGCGGAAGCAAAAACAAAGTAAATAAACAAAATGGAAATTAAATGTATCCAATGGTCACTGGTTTCAGAAGAGCCAAGACCCCAACCAAACAACTAAAACCAAAAGATCCAAAGACTAACAAGTCTGATACAACTGATACTCCCATAGGAGTGTAAAGTAAAACTAAACAAATGCAATACAAGCATAGCAATCCAATAGTGCCCGTCCTCAACCTTCTCATCCTATAACAAGAAAAGTTGCGTGAGCTTAGAATGCCCAGTAAGTAATCATGCAGTCATCCATCCCCATATGGTATCAAGCATGTCAATCAAGGGTTAGCAATACATAAACATGAGATAAGGTAAAGTAAATGATGATTTAAGTAAGAAATGCAATGGTATGATATGAGACAATCAAATGCTTTAAATGAATGCTCTAATAGAAGAATAAAATGATGATGAGATGAAATTAATGAACTAAGCAAACATGACCGGTTAAGTGCCCCTCAATACAAAGCTTCCAAATCAAATCAACTTCGGGACCAAGGTCACCAGGGACTACCGGATGGCCCCCTCTTCATTATGAGTGCTAACCCATGGTACGAAGGCCACCATGTACTAATTTGTGAGTGTACAATACTCAAGGGATAGCGAACATGTATAGGTACTCGCAAGTATCCTACCCTAGTTTAATGGGAGATTTCAACTCACGGGAATGTATTCAACCCAATCGGATAACCTCATAAGGGTAATCCATAATTTACCACCTCCCGGGCTCACTTAACAGTCAATATCAGCCTAGCATGCATCCATTATTATCTAGGACTCCAAATGAAGACTACCAACAGAAACTATCCACGCGTCCATACAAATAGATAATCTGATTGGGAACCATCATAAGCAATTACCAACTCAAGTGGTTCACAATACCCAATGTGGCCACGTCTAAGGTGAAGTGATGATCACAATGCATCATGGTGTACCAAGTTGAAACCCTGTAGGTCTTCTAATCAAACTTGACTCTGAAATCCATATTCCAAAACAATTGGCATAAGCTCCACATCACTCACCAAAAGATCCAACAAAGTCCAACCTATTGTGCCCCTGAGATGGCCTCATCGACAGACTCACCGGTGTACCGGTGCCTTCTAGTAGGGTTATCTCAGTGCAATTAGGGTCCCTGTCGACACGCTCGTCGGTGTACCGGTGCCTACCGGTGGGTTGAACACTGAGAAATCTACAGGCTGTCGGTAGCCTCACTGGTGTACCGGTGCCTGCCGACGGGTCAAATGAGCCTATAAATCACTCCCTATCGGTAAGCTCACTAGTGTACCGATGCCTACTGACGGCTCACGAACTGGGTTAATTATGGATTACAGAAATCCATCTTTTTTGTCTCAAATCCAACTATCTTAAATCCAAACATCACACAATCATTCTAATAGCAATATATCATGAATTAGAACTTGTTAAATATTATTTTAACCAATAAACAAATCACATGTTAAGAATTGTGAAATCAATGGACCTTGAACCAATATTGAATCCATAAGAAGACTATATCGTAAGAATTAACTTACCTTATGCTCTCTCTTTGTTCCTGCAACTCTTCTTCTTCTTCTTCTTCCTCTTCTCTTCCTTTCTTCTTCTTTCTTCTCTTCTCTTGGCTACAATGGAGAAAATGACTAGGGCTGAATTCTCAAATTTAGACTCCTCTCTCACTCACTCTATTCTCTCCCATAATTCCAAAGGAATACAGGAGTTATAGGAAATGGGTGAGAGTGGGAAAGGAAGCCTCCCCTTCAATCCCCTTCCACTTCCGAACTAGGATCCCACAACCATTCCTGCGAGATTCTCAATTCTCAGATTTTGGTTATAACATAATATTCCCCAATAATCCAGTAAATTGCAAATAAGTCCCAAACAAAATCTGTTTGTTTTAAAAACTTTCCAAATTCAAATTGGCTTTAAAAACTATATGATTAAATTTAGGAAAAATGTTTATTAATTTTTATAAACTCTTAGGATTAAATTAGGATATTCTTTTAGTGGATTCAGGCCTGTACAATTAGGGCATTCCATGCCAATTGATTTGAAGAAGAAGGATTGAGAGCCGAGACCTTCCCTTATGTGGTACCTTGATTAGATACATCACTCACACACATCTAGGGTTGTAAGGCCTTTGTCTCCAATGAGCTTCCATCGACATCATCTACACAGAGAAGAGGGAGGATCATGAGCGAGAAGTCGGGGATTTAAGCTCACACCACCGGACGGACTTCAAATTGGTAGATCTACAAGTAGTCCTCTATTGTTTTTAAATTCATTTAAAAACTGTAACGACAGAAGTTTGTCGGAAAACCTTGAGTTGGTCGGAGGTTTGCCCGAGAAAACCACATGTATGGCTTCGAGATTGTTGGTAAGATCACTGTTACGATTTGTGGTTTGTTGTACTTAAGAAAACCTGCAGTAGTGGAAATCCTTGAGACCGGCGATCCATGCTCAAGGGAGTGGATGTAGGTCGGGGTGCCAAATAACTATAAATCACATGTGTTTGTTGGTTTGCTTGCGCTCTTAATTTTGATAGAATTGCATGAGTAAGAACCATCATATGTGAGCTATTGTTTGATTTACATTGTATTAGTCACCAATAGCATAATTTAATAATTTTTAATTGAGCCTTAATTCTACATATCGGCATTAAAACCTATTCACTCCCTCTCTAGGACATCACTACGTGCACTTTCATCTTGGGAGATGGACCTTCAAGTGAATGAGTGAGGGGATGTCCCATGAGGGTGCCCTCACTCAAAGAGAAGAGGTTTGAAGGGGTATCCCTTGATAAAGGGCTCCATGAATGGATGAAAATCCATATTTGAATTTACAATTTTAATTTACAATTTTACTCATCATATGTACTTGTGATAGTACCAATCCATACTGGTTCCAGTTGTACCAATCCAAGCCCTCACGATACACATGTTGTATGATGGCTTGGGACCATACCGGTCCTGTCCGATCCCAATATGGATCAGTCACGACCCAAACGGGAAATTCCCGATTACGTAGGTTTTCCAGTCCAAGTGTAACCTTCACCCCGTATTTCTACGGGAGTAGCTACCCAAATTGACTCATAAGCAGAAGTCTTGAGCATTTCTAGTCAGATATAAGTAACCAAAAACGCCTAGAATAAAAATCTATACATTCTAGGTATCAAAGTCTAAATTAAGACAAATTTTCACATACGTCTAACAGAGTGCGCCGCCCAATCCATGTCAGCTCTCTCGGTTTGCTTCTTACTCCTGAGATCTGAAAAAAAAATACAACAAAGTGCATGAGTAAACCTAATATAATATGTATTCACTCATGTTCTCCTATTCTGGGCCGTGTGTGATAGTGAGCAATAGTAGTATACAGATATGTGCA
>JAUPMG010078005.1:0-12940 GCA_031762675.1 Pachysandra terminalis | reverse complement strand
GTACACAATGTCATCCTAGATTAGGTTTTATACTTGATTGATAATATATTTTGTATCTTAAAAATAAAATACATCCTATGACAAATATTATAAGTTTAGAATATATATATATATATATATATATATGTGTGTGTGTGTGTGTGTGTGTGTGTGTGTGTGTGTGTGTATCATTCCATAAAATATGAATATCATTTTTTACTTTTATTAGTTTATGTGATATATTATGACTTTCCTTTAAACTTATTGAAATGTTTTTAAAGTGTACATGCACCTGTGCACGTAGCGATTGGTTTCCACGTTAATACAAGTATTAAATGTGTGGATGTACCATATTAAAAACATGTCAATTGATCATATTCTTAGCTTATCTTTACATATAAGAAAGTCTTGTTTTATTTATCCACCATTTTCCATATGTATCCAACGTATCTATGATTTTTACAGTATATCCACACGTATTCGATACGTATTCTTTTTTGGGCCAACCGATACACTACCACGATACGATATTTTAAACCATGGCTATTACAGGAAGAAAAATGGTGCAAAAGTCAAGAGTTCATTCCTTTTGGTTCAGGCAGCGGGTTCATAACAGATTTTTGGCATTGGCGATATGAGACATCGGAGGAAATCATTCGATTTTCCCTGATGAAGCCGACATATCGCCACTTAAAAGGAAAATTTTGCACGTGACGGGCATCAAGTGCGAAAATTGTGATAAAATGGGCTTTGGGGGGAAATGTCGATCCTCACGTCTCTTCTTCCCCATTTCTCTTTCGCACAAAATCCTTTCCAACTTTTTTTTTCTACATTCATCTATATTTGTGCATAAAAACACAAATATAGCATGCTTTGGATTAGAAGAATGAAGATTCAACGCTCGACTCGACATAATGAAGGTAAAACATCTATTTTTCAGTTTTGATGGCTTTAAACTTATTCATATTACTTGAAAATAAATATATTATGTAACGACACTCGATCTATCGAAACAATTACTAAAAATCATTTATTTTAAAAAAAAAAGTATTTTATGGTATTTTTATTATATAAATTTTTGTTTTAAAAAAAGTATAAATATACTGTTAATTAAACTAAAGAATTATCCATGCAAATAGGTGATCATTAATTAATTTTTAACTTTAAAAATTTTGAAAAAAAATATAGAAAAATACATTAAAATGTTCAAAAATTTGTAAAAATTAATAAAGCATATTAAAAGTTCAAAATCGAATTTGATACACATTTGTAATGCATAAGCTAGATAAAATGTCCCTTTACAATATTTTTTTTCATAATTATTAAAAATTAAAAATATTGAACATAAATTTTAAAAATTTTATGAAGACATTACAAATGCTTTTCTATTGTTTCTTATGAAGACATTAAAAATTTTATGAAGACACTTACAAATGCTTTGTTAGTGTACTTTGACACGTACAAAGTACAATAGCGAACAAAAGACAAGAAATTGGTTGGAGTCATGGAGTGCAGTACTAGAATGACAAGAATAAGTCAGTTTGCAACTATTGTAGCCAAGTTATAAAGAGTGGCGGGGTTTCCAAGTTGAAGCAATATTTATTTGACTGGGGGGTACAAAAAGGTTCCAGACTATCCTAAGGTACCTCCTGAGGTCAAAAGGAAGATGAAGCATCATTTAAATGAGAGTGTCACTACAAGGAAAGATAAGAAGGTAAGAGAGGAGAATATAAGGTAAAGATTGGCGCAACAATTACATCCACCCACAGCCGACGATGAAGAGAACGACATAGTGTATCCACCAAATTGCGAGACCGAGCAGGATAGGTTGGCAATTCATGCTAGTTGGTGTGCCTCCACGCAGTCAAAGTTTAAGAGGATAGAGGATGAGAGGTAGAGATTATCACATAGTGGGACCATGGGTGATGGGTCTTCAGGTGCAGGGACATCGAGTGGTAGGGCTAGTGATGCACCACCATTTAGCTGTAGCCAGAGTACGAGAATGCCAGATGCACCTATGGATCCATCAATTTATAAATCAAAAGATTCAAGGCAGAAACAGCTGAAGGATGAATGGAGTGGGGATAATGTGAGGGAAAAGATGGGGAAGTTCATCTCCAAATTCTTTATCTTCAGCCATATACTGGCTAATGCAGCATCTTCACTGCATTTTAAGAACATGATTGATGTGGTACAAGAGGCAAGAATAGGAGTGTAACTCCCTACCCCACAAGAGATTATAGGGAATATCTAGATGAGGAGGGTAAGATTAGGGAGTACATTAAGAGTTTGAGGCCTCACTGGAAGGAGTACAGAGTCACCATTATGTGTGACAGGTAGACAAGGCCGACCAAACTCTCTATTATTAATTTCATGGTTTATTGTAAGGGACAGGCAATTTTCTTGAGATCAATTGATCTATCAGATAAAATCAAGGATACTGCCTACATCACCGGCTTACTTAAGGATATTATCAAGGAAGTGAAGGTGAAGAACGTGGTTCAAATTGTGATAGATAATGGCAGTGCATTTATGACGGCAAGAAAGAATTAGATAGAGAGGTATAATCTATATTGGACCTCAAGCGTTGCACATTGCATAAATCTAATGTTGGAAGTGATTGCTCAGAGACAGACTATCTTGAGTGTGTTGGATGATGTCAAAACTGTTACAAACATCAGTTACAATAATTCTTACGTACCGGCAAAGATGAGAGAGGTTTGTAATGGAGACATGGTGAGACCAGGCATCACACGGTTCGCAACGAATTATATTGCCTTGATAGTATTCTTCGCCACAGATTAGGGTTGAGGGTATTATTTACTTGAGAGGCTTGGACTAGTTGCTCTCACAGCCAAATTGAATTGGGTAGAAGAGTGGAGGACATAGTGTTCCATAATTCTTTTCGGGAGAAGGTAAAAGACCCGGTCAATCTGTTAGATTTATCGTGTGTTGCGCGTAGTTGATACAAACTTGTGGCCGGTAGGCCACCATGGGGTCTATTTATAAGTCAATGAGGCTGATGACGGAGCAGATCAAAGCAGCTTGCCCAAAATCTTATCAATGGGTCCATAAAATAATTGATCACCGTTAGTATAAAACACTAGAGCATCCTCTCCACAGTCATAGTGTAAAGGATCGGACCAGAGCGATCCCCGAGGTGAAACTGATCCTAAACTAAAGCGAAACGTAATGACTCAGTCCGATCCCGAGTTGACTCGGACAATCCAACTCGAGATCGGCGAGTCAGATCGTCTGATCCGTCTTGGATCGTCCGAGTTGGGTTTTTTGAGAGAGAAAATGTATTGATTTCAGATCGTCCAATCCCGAGTTGGATCGATGATTCAACTCGAGATCAGAGCAGGACGATCCCTGAGTTGGATCCGAGATTAAACACTATGTTTACAGTGCCGTTACGGCATAACTCATAAGTGCTTTCGTTAAATACAAAGAAATGATTGTTGTTATTGCTAATTATTTACTAATCCTTATTTCACAACCAATTAAGCCTACTATCGGAACCCCAAGCACCATTACAGTCAAAGGCTTGGATCACAAAGAGATTTGTCACAGCTATAAATGAAATATATGCTAAGTTAGACCCCAACTCGAAGACGAAGAGTGATTTTGGAAATGAGGTGAGTTAAGACTTGAGAATGAGGTTCTTGTACAATAACTTTAAGGTCTAATCCTAGTCTTACACATGGTTTTGTCACAGTTCTCACACAGTTAATCATTTTTAGAGACGCATTGGGTTCATTTGGTCAAGATGTTGCCTCCATTTGAGGAACAAGATGATGCCATGTACGTATAGTAGTAATTAATTTATTATCGCTTCACCATACGTTCATACTAATATACAATTAACATTTAATAGGTGATTGGTGGCATATGTACGGGATTATGGCCCCTACGCTTTGAAAGTTAGCCGTGAGGATTCTAGTCTAGACTGCTTCCTCTTCAACATATGAGAGGAACTGGAGTACATTTGCACTCATTCATACTAAACAAAAAAATCGGTTGACGTATCAAAAGCTCCAGAAGGTAGTCTTTTGCCATTACAATATGAGGTTACAAATGAAGAAACTACAAAAAGAGAGTGAAAATGTAATAATTGAAGAACCATTAGATGTGCTTTCTTCTTATGAGGTGGGGTGGTGAGGATGATAATGAGAACCCACTAAATAGGCGGTTAAGAGTTCTGAGTTAGACGGGCCTGATGGTCGGCCCAATGCTGAGGCTTCTCGGGGGGCTACAGAGATGGGCATTGTGAGAATCTAAAAATTTTGAAAACAGTTAATTTGAAACAAAAGGGTAAAAAAGTAAATTGGTAGCAATCCAAATAATATAATTTAATAAATCGATAATATTATTCAATAATTTAATAAATATAATAATCATAATCCAATAGTTTAAATTTGAAATCCTAATTAGTGATTAAAACTGGTCTGGTCAACATATTTGACTTGGTCAGCAATATTGACTTGATGACTAGGCATGAACTGTAAAATAGAAACCAGAAGAGAATTAGTAAGGGAACTCAAATTAGTAAGTTAAGGGGATTGCTTAAGACCCAAGACAACCAACACAACTAATAAGAAACTTCTAGAAGCTTTTCCAATCAATTAGTAACCCAGAATATGTCTCCCTAAAAGAAATAGAAACCCAGATCACCCAACATAACAGTTTCTAAATTACACAACTTTGGATCTACAAGCCTATAAAAAGAGAAGGCTACAAAGTGAATTAAGACACAATAAATCACACAATTTCATGGAGAATAGCTAGAGTAGGAGAAGAGTTCTAGAAAACCCAAGGAAGAAGAAGAAGTCATGGAAACTATTCTACAGCAAAAATGTGAGTTTTTCTTCAAAGTCTAGTGTATTTACTTTTATTTTGATGTTATAACCATGGGTAAAGTTCATGTTGATTGTGATAACCCTTTCCCCATGATCCTAATAGTAAAACCCAGAAATATCATCATCTAAACTTCTGTATCTTGCATGTTCACACAATTTAAACAAAAACCCAGAAATCTTAACTTGGAACCCAAGTAACCAAGAGAATCATGGTGTGGACCAATTCCTTAGACCCAAAACCAACATTCGAAGCCTCCCTAGAAGGCAAGTGACCTTTGGGAGAAATCCCACTCAAAAACTAAGCATATCGAGTTTGGGCAGCCTCCTCGGCATACCAAAGGTCTACCGAGCACCACAAACCAAAAGTGTAGTTTCTGGAAAAGCTTCCGACCGTAGTTCGGCAGACCGAGCACCCTACCGAGTGTTACAGACCAAATTATCGATTACTGGAGAACCTACCGAGACTAACATTCAGCATACCGAAAGCCTACCGAGCCTGACAATATGACCAAACCCAAAGAGTGATTTGGCAGACTCTTCGGCATACCGAAGACTCCACCGAAACCCTACCGAGCCAGTTCGGCAGATCCTCGGTCTGCCGAGATTTCCCAAATTGACCCATTTAAGTTGGAATTTCACACACTTGCTTAATTTGACCTAATTAGATTGATTATGATGTTAGTTTTGTCCAAATATGACTATTTTATACACTTACTTTTTATGGACCCATTACCCTTATCTCCTCATTATATGCATGTTTAGATATATATTTGGTGTGAACTTGATAGTATAATGTTGCGATTATATAAGTATACTATCTATCCTTAATAATAGCATTGTTTAAGTGCTTGTCTAATAACGCTGATTTCCATGCTCTAACACTTGTAAATAGCTCTACACCTAAGATCTAGACAACTAGGAATTAGCTTGGCAAAAGTGATATTTTGAGTTATGTTAGTAACCAATTCTAGATCCTAATCAATAACTCAATTCACCCTTTATATGCATGTCTAGGTACATAAATTGATCTATAAGTTGTTATGTAATGTTTGTAACTTTATGACCGATTTAGTGCTATCTAGTATCCTCATTAATGGTATGAGAATATTAATGCTTCACGTATTGATAACTATCCCCTAATCACATTAATCATATCATGTTTGTTATGCTTGGATAAATATTCTTATTAAATATGTGTGTATGATGAGATATGCTTCTACAGCTTAGAATCATGAGATTGTGCTCATGCGTTTGCTGATGTGAATATATGCCTATGAATCATTGTGTGTGCATTGCATTAATTAAAGGACCTGAATTTATGAGTGTATATAGACTACCTTGCTGAGATGGCTTTGTCTAATACCCTATGTGATGCCCATGGGTTTAGACTAACAGAAGAGACTATTTGACTTATTTAACCATTGTTGTCCCATAGTGGACTATGCTTGTTTTCACCCAAGGTAAGGGATAGAACTTGTATGGGGTCCCAAGATACTTGTGGTAAGATGATAGATGAGGGAAAATTCACTAAGGCGATGCCCAAAAGCTGAATCATGATACCCTTCTGTTAGTTGTTAAATATGTATGATTCCTTGAGGAGACTTCACATTTGTGATACCTTGGATATTATGCCCTTGATCAAAAATACGTGGAGGAATTGTGCCCTCTAGGTCGAAGCCCCTTAAAACTATAATGCGCACATAGAATATCTTATCTTTAAGAGTGGCCCAGTATGGGAGGGATGGTTTGTTAAGACATCTTGCTCAAGGAAGGATCGATCATGTGGAAACTTACTATATTTGCATACTTAACAGCACCCTTGCATTTTCATATTCTTTATTGATACTATTTTGAGTATCTTGTTTATGATGCACTTAATCTAATTAGCATATAGAATTAGGCACTTGAACTCTTGATATTGACCATTGATTCATATACGAAAGTGAGGGTTGGGAGAGAACTATCTATTGTTTGATTTTTGATCATATTTTTCTTTAGTCATATACATTGCAGAATTTATTATCATTACTTATATTATTTAGTATGTTTTCTCATAACATTGAGATATGAATAAATACATTGTTTTGAAGGACTACCCATCCGGGCTTTCCAGCTTATGTTTGTTGATTTATATTTTTCAGGATTGAGGACTAGCACTTAAAAGGGAGAGCTTTGGAATGGGATTAAAAGAATAGAGATTTAGATGATAAGGCTAATGTATTAGAAGTATAGATTTTTCATTCAAATTTATGTAAAAGACAAGATCTGTAATTTTTACTTAATTATTTATTAGAACTATTGATTTTACTTCCGCTTATGTTTTGAATATTGCTTTCCACTCCCATAGGGATATGGGGTGAGAGTTACAACTTAAACTTGGGGACTCCATTGAGATTTCCAGGTTTAGTTCGTGACAGGTATTAATGTCGACAAGGTAATGGAGATGGAGATGGCGCGCACACGTAGTGGTGATTCATTTGACAAGGCTATGCAGCTTACCCCTCCACCTCCAAGAACAGGTAGCGCAGGTGGTGATAGTGGTGATGCTAGTAATGGTAGTGGTGAATCTGGTGATGGTAGTGATGCTGGTGATAATGATGATAGTGGTGATAGCAGTGATGATGATGATGACCATGGGCAAGGGGCACAAGTAGGGTGGTGGCAATAGTAGTGCAGGTAGAGTTGGGGTAAGGTAGTTAGGGGCTTTTGAGCCGTTTCACTAGGGAGTCCCAATTTCAGTATGCTACCCAGGATATAAGCTATGGTGCTCACCCCTCACGTGGTAGGGACAGCCAAAGTCAACTTCAGCCTATGCAGTAACTTACATGCAAGAACAAGGGGGTGAGGAAGAAGCATTTGGTATCACATGAGGAGACATCTATATCTCATAGCTTCAGATCTATGGATGTCAGACATGGGCAGCAGGTTTCATCTTCAGCGGAGTCTTATTATGGAAGGCATGGACAATACACTAGAGGAGCTAGAGGATACTACCCTGCAGTTGGAGCAGTATTTTCCATGTCGCCAATCATGCCCCCGGAGATGAGAAATCTGCATGTAAATCGCTATATGTCTATTTTTTTCCCCATGTCACCCATGTCGAGCGACATGTGCGCATTTGCCTCCTAAAAGAGGCATTTCGCCCAAAATGTCGACAGGAACCTGCGACATTTCAAGTGGAAGCCCCAAAATCTTCCCCATTTCTTGAGATTTCACTCTGTTTGGCTCAAATCTTCCCCATTTCTTGCTAGATTTATATTTCAAACACATATCTAAGTACATTACAACAGCTTGAGGATTTTGTGGAGATTCAAGGGATTTCTTCAAGACTCGATGGTAAATTCCCTATTTTATACTTTTCCCACTTAATTCTTGTGCAAACACTACGAAATTATTATATATTATCTAATGGCATCCGATCTACAAATGGGTGTCATTAGTTTTTTTTTGGAAATATTATATTTATTTAATTTTTTAATCAAAATAATAAAAAATTATATTTAATAATATTTAAATGCCATATAACAGTCTTATATACAGCCTTACGTTATATATTATTGTATTTTATTTTGGATCTGAGGGGCTTTTTATTGTATTTTGTTGGCATCTTTCTTCTATCTTGTTGTATTTGTATGACATTGATGAGTTTGTTAAGTTTATTTACAGTATTCTACTTTACTTTATGAGTTTGTGTTCCACTTTGTTCAGTTTGTTATTTAATTTATGATTAACTAATTTGGTATGGTATGTATCTTATTTACTTATTTTATTGTACTTTCAGTTGTGAAGTGTGCAAATGTATGAAGTTATAGCTTAAGTAAATCATATTACATCAATTTTTACACAGCTTACACACCCACAGCGGACCCCCCCCTCTCTCTCTCTCTCTCTCTCTCTCTCTCTCTCTCTCTCTCTCTCAAGCAATGTCCCTTGATATGTAGGCATATTTTTCTTTTTGCATATGTTGATGTATTTAGACACTAATTAGGGTTGTTTAACACTTTAAGAAAAAACCATCATAAACCTCACATTTTCCCTAAATTTCCCTTCTTTTTTTTCCCTAATGTCAGCGACATCTCGATAGTTCAAGCTAGCAACATGCTAGGCGACATTGACATGAAAAACCTTGACCTAGAGGACCCTACCTTGGTGTTGGAGGATATGTGTCATATGGACAGTTCCCTTGGCGCTAGACCTCCTTTTGGAGGGGACTATATGAAATCTGAGAATTATGGTAGAATGGATTTTGCTGCCTCATAAGGCTACGGCACTGTAGATTTTAGTAGAAGGGATACCCATCAAGGTTTTAAATTTCTATATCGCTAAACATTTTGCCAGATTTTTTCCAACGATACTTCCCAATATTTTGCTGACCAAGCATCATATTTCGCCAGGTTGGAGAAATATTAGGGAAATATTTCACTATATTTCGGCGAAATATTGACAAAATTGGGGAAAAGGGGGAATTCAGCAAATTCCCCCTACATTTCGTTTCGTTGGAGGGCATTTTGACGAAATTTCGCCGGCATGACGACGGAATTTAAAACCATGATACCCATACCCCCTAGAATATTATCCACCTATCCACCTTCTACTGCTACAGTTACAATTGTGACTTCTTGTTATCCCCACTACCACACATGGGGATACTAGTGCAAATGGGTATTGATAATTACCATAGATATATTAATCAGTATGTGCAGTGGTATCATCAGCTTATGAGTTGGGCACAATATTGTAAGTTGTAACTACGTAGAGAATATGTATTATGGTGGTCAGCACAACAATGATGAAGATGATTCCAAGCCTTCCCGGCATTCCTTGTGGATTTGAATCATTTGATATCATTGTATTTGTGACTTGTGGGTCTTGGAACATCTATTATAAACTTATGACATTGCATTACCTTTAGGGTCATTTATATTATGTCATATTATTTACGTTATGCTTTGTTAAATGAATACTAACCCTTTCCTTTACAATATACAGCATGCAATGCATACGAATTGCCAAGTTAAAGGTTCTTTATGTTTTATGTATTTTCTTCAACATACTCTGATGTATTTTAGTGTATTAGGTTATTGTTTATACATAAGCTAAGATTTAATACCAAAAAAAAAAGTATTTGGGGGGAATTTCCCCATTTTTTTCTTTAATCTGGGGGAAATTTCCCTCATGTCACTAGCCAAACTCAGCGACATGGCCAGCGACACCGACATTTAAAACCTTGAAAACAAGTAGAAGAAATAACTCATCAGAAATTAGATTCCACAACTCCCTCCAGTTAGTGTCTCACATCAAAGTGCTCATCACACCTCACTACATAGTAGCTAGAGCTTCAGATCAGATCCAAAGACCAAAAACTAAACCTAAGAATATAAAATATGAATTGCTACACTTCAAAGTACAATAATTTACTAGTACATACTCGGGAGTTAAAGGTAGGTCAGTCTGACTAATTTTGATGGGACAACAACAACAAAAAAAATCCTCGATTAAACCTTTTAACACAGTTCGGCTGCTGGAAATCATCAAAAGGTTTAATCAAGGATTGTGGTAGAACCCTGATAAAATGATAAACCAGAAAGACACAAATTCACCCATGAGATAGAAAATAGTGAGATAGAAAATAATGTGAAATCTTAAATTATTAGTCAAACTATATCATGGCACTTGGAAGTCAATTTCATACCTGCAGATTATACTTTGACCTTAGCATTCTGCGATAGCCACAGGCATAACATGCAACAAAGCATCCCGGTAACCCTAGAAGAATGCCTTCAGTCAACAAGCAGCAGAGAGCATTGACAAGACCCCACAAAATAAAATGGGTCATGCATGATCCAACCAAAGTTCCAGAACCCAAAAGTTCTGCATTTCTCGCAAAAAGGAAGCATGGACACAGAAGACCTATACAACCTGAATAAAGATGATATAGTGTAAATAGTGGACAAGTCAGTAACTAGTAGTAGGATGGCAGATTCTTTACATATTGTATTATTTTCGAAAATGCAGGTTCTGCATATTACTGAACACATATTGATCTAGCTATCAATCAGAGACTCATGTTCAGATATAAAGCACATAACACTAGAATATTTGTAAGCACATTACACAAGAATGGTAGGATGGTCATACACTTTCTAGAAGATTTGTTTTAAAACATTTATTTAGATAAGTGAATTTCATTCTGCCGGCTAGAAACATAAACCTTTCACATCCTACACCCACATGGTGCATGTCATCCACCATCTCACCAACCAAACTATTAATTTAGAGACCTATCTTGAGAGGATTATGACATGGCCTAAAGTTACAACCACCTGGCTAAGAAGATAAACAACTGGCACATGACCCATGTGATAAGCCTCATTGACTATTCATCCTATGAAGTAGCCTACCACTTGCATAGCCTATGCAGTACACCCTGTAACTTAATTAGAAGAAATTATGGGTCGTGGATGTCTATTTTATCAACCAAACCGTTGGGATGAGGCATTTTGAATTTCGATTTATTATCTGCTTTTAGAGTCTTAAATAGAAACTTCATTAGTAACATCTAGGATAGGTTTCAAGAAATCCAGTCAAGCCTTGTCATTTTGAGTATTGATTGCACATCGTAACTAGAAAATTTTGAAGCTTTTTTTTTTCTCCCCTTTGGATGAATAATGTGTGTATGTGTATATGTGAGTTATATATATAAGGGTAAATTTGAAGTCTTAGGACAAGCTGAAAATTCAACTAGGAAAGTCTTTTTCTTTTCTTTTGAAAACTTTTATTTGTATGATGACTGCCAAGTAGGACTAGTCCACCCCTAACTCTATTCACATAGTGAATATGTTAAATCTATGAACTGATGAAATTTTTATCACAAGATGATCTAAAATTTAAAATTTTAAAAAATATATACATATATATATATATATATATATATATATATATATATTAAGTGCAAGAGTTACAAGGACTAAAAAAATTAAATTGAACAGCATATTAACTACTACTGTTTTTTCCATCTTCTAAATACTTGTGTCACAAAAAAGGGAAAAATCCACCATCTTTTCTTTTGAAGTG
Source organism: Pachysandra terminalis (assembly GCA_031762675.1). Lineage (NCBI taxonomy): Eukaryota > Viridiplantae > Streptophyta > Magnoliopsida > Buxales > Buxaceae > Pachysandra > Pachysandra terminalis. The sequence goes on along the minus strand of JAUPMG010078005.1, from coordinate 1,028 downwards.
GCAAAAATCCACCTTCTACAACACAAGGACAACCTATAACCCTCTTGAGTTTCGAAATAGCTGGACTCCTGGACCTTTGCTGATGATGTGCTAAGGTGATGTCACGACTGTTTTCTGGTGGAACTTTTAGATGAGGCATCAATAGAAACAGATATATAAGCAATGATGCCAATACATTGATTTCACCTTCTACTTGTATCCGCTATTGTACAAGTGCTAGGCCCTAATCTGACCACATAAACATATTCTGAAACAAAATCAAACTAGATGAAAATAAATATTAACCTCAATGATTTTATTATAAAACAAGACTTTTCAATAAGGGCATCTACCAGAGTATTTTTTGGTAAGGACCTGATGCTGTCCTCTTCATTCTCACCATATTCATTCAATCTCAAAGGGTCCCAGATGTTTCTCTTTTCGTTTTTATTATTTCTTTGCCTACTCAAAAACGTAAAAAATTAGCTGATCCATCTAGTTCTTACATTATCAAATGTTGAATGTCAATAGACACATTTATCTCTCTACTCCTATTATTTATTTTGAATAACATTTTGATTTTCTATAGAAAGAAAAAGGGAGAATGCCAATGGAAATGAGGGTGTTGATTAATGAAATTGACTACCATATTCAATGAAGTTGGATTATACTTGGGAGAAGTTGGAGTAATATATCATTGAATCCAAAAAGTGCTTAGGAGAAGAAAATGCATAATATGGTGAAGCTGGAGTGAACTTAGAGAAGCTGGTGTATATTCTGGTGAGGCCGGATTGTATACCATTGAGGCCAAAGAGTTGTGTCTTCGACCAAAGCATGGAAGAGTTGGGTGCAGAATACATACCTACTTGGAGAAAAAGTCAAGAAGAAAATATAGAGGATAACAAGACTAGTGTACGAATGGAAGAGAGGAGACTAACTATGTGGGTGTGTGTCACGACCCAAACCCGATAAATCATCACGATCCAGATGGGTCTAGCATCATGACCTTCACTTCCTCAAAGGAGAGTGGTGGTCAAAGGATAACAATA
>JAUPMG010077994.1:0-12940 GCA_031762675.1 Pachysandra terminalis | reverse complement strand
GACTTGAGACTTGATTGTCTTGAGTTGAGAATCTTGAGATTTGAGAATGAGAATTGGGAGCTTGGGAATTTGGATAAGGGGGTTGGGAGTTGGGAGCTTTGGATAAGAAATAAAGGGTGAAAAGTGAGAGAATTTGATGCTATTTATAGAGTTTTAAATATAGTTTTTTACAGTTTTTTTTTTACCTTTAACCAGTTTTTTTGATTTATTGTGGCCGAAAATTTCGGCGAAAAGTGAAGATTTTGGATGAATTTTTTTGGTCAAAGTACAATTATTTCGCCGAAATTTCGGTGATTTCGGTACTTTATTTCGCGAAATAAATCTGGCTGAAAGAAATTGATTTTGTGTTTCGGATGGCACATCCGACACCCAAATTTCGGCGAAATTTAAACCTATGGTCACAGCCAAGGATCTGGTAATGGGGTGGCAGATCGGTTGGCCAGAGATAGCATTGTCAGGGAGGTGATGTTTGTGGGGATACCTACAACTGAGATGATTGGCGATGGCGGGTGATCGGCTTTTATTCGCGATGTTTTCGGCCATGCTGGCCTGGGAGGTCTATTGTGTTATTATTTTCTGTTTTGCCATTTTCTGCTTTCCCTGCTAGATGCTCTCCTTGTGCGCTAGGTCTTTTGTTGCTCATGTTGTATTTCTATTTTTTTCCTTGCATCTATATGTATATATACATTTTCTGATGGTTATTCATCAAAAACTATCTTCATAACCTGAAAATATAAATCCCAGAAGGGTGAGCTATGACGACTTGACGAGCTCATAAGTAGAAACCATACATAATTCATTTAAGATAAGTAGAACTTGCATCACAAACATGATATAAAGATATCACAAATATATATATATATATACACATACAAATTCTCTGATGGTTATTCATAAAAAAACTATCTTCATAACCTGAAAAATATAAATCCCAGAAGGGTGAGCTATGACGAGCTCATAAATAGAAACCTTACATAATTCATTTAAAACATGTAGAACATGAATCACAAACATGATATAAAGATATCACAAACATCATCAGTCTTATACATAGGAGAAAGAACAAATAAACTATGCATGTGAGAATGAAGGACGTTATGTGAATGCAACACTTCAATGAACATACAATATGAAATGAAAGTTACACACATATGCCACCTACTTCTAATGCATGGATTGTTTTCATCCTCGTGTTAAGGTCTCCTCGATGAACCCGAACCTCTCGTATTTATTCAGGTAATATCACCCTAGGAGTTGCTGTAAAACCCCCTAATTCTTTTTCAGGGAATACATACAATGATACAACCCCAAGGTAAGAACCCTAATCCTTTTCTGGGGATTGCAACCCAAGGTGTGGGCCAGATCCTAATCCACTTCTGGGGATCTCATCCACAGTAGAACCACACCCTGGAGGCTCCATCCAACTATAGAAACCCCCCAACTTATATCTCTACAGGTTCACCTAACACTTACCATTCCACAAACATGACATGAATGTAAATTCATAAACCTGTCCCAACACATCACCTTATCATCAACATCACACATCTCATGCATATCTTATGCACATGTGATCCTCAGGGACTTCTCTTAAGCCCATCTCATCAAGTACACTCAGTATTTCAATCATTATAGTCAAGTAATACATTACAAAAAGTACAAATATATTTGAATGCATATACAATCAAGATCTCATAAAAACATTTTTCTTTTAAGATTTATTGACCAATTCATATGCTCATATTACCTACAAACATTGCTCAAAATATAGTATAAAAATACCCATAATTAATACTAAAATAACCATTTAATAAGCAACTAAACTGTACCTTCGGGGTAATTGAGCACTGTTCCTCAGTTGGCCAAAGGTTAACTTCCGTTAACCGAGCAGCCTGCCTGTAATATAAATATATAATCCTTTCGGGTTTTGTAACCGAAGCATCCATCGTTCAACCGAGGGTCTTCTTCGATTAACTGAAGCTCTTCTTTGGTTGACTGAAGGTCCAACCGAAGCAGAACCTGAGAAATCTGGGTTTCTGTTGTTACCGAGGATCCTTCGAAGGATCAATCGAAGCCTCGACTGTGTAATTTCTCTGACAAATTTTCAAAACCTGATCAAGTACACCTATCAAACCTTGATTATAAGAATTCAAAGTATAATATAGACAACATTAAACCGTTAAGAAACATGTATAACATGATAAGATCATAAGATCATAAAAATTCATTTCTAACCTGAAGAACATATTCAAATTGATCTTACATTCATCTAATGATCATAACCCTTTGTATTAGATTAGGCACATTGTAATACGAACTAAATCATCATAAAGGCATGTTGTTAACCACGGAATTACATCAAATCAAATTCTGAAACTTAATCACTTCAGTATAAATCCTAAACTAGATCACATACTACTAATCTTAAAGGAAATAAGGCATAGAATCTACTTACTTGATCTGCACAAGTAAGGAATACTAATTCAGCAATAATTCACCAAAATCCAATTCCTTCCTCTTCCTCTTCTTTCTTTTTCTTCACTTCCTCTCTGCAACAGCAACTAAATTCTCTATCATGAAATTGTTCAAAATGTTTGAATGAACATTCTCCCCTCCTAGATTCAAACAAATGTTTGGTTTGGGCAGTTATGGGAAGTTACTGAAATAACTCCCAGAACTGATCCTTGTTGGGTCATATGGTTTCAAACTTAATTAGACCCAAAGAGTTTCAATTTGGTCAAAGCCCGTGTGATCAAGTCCACAAGGCTAACCCAATACAATATATCCTAATAGACCCCCAAGCCCCAACTGTCCATAATTCAATCTACCCCTAAATTTATAATTTTTCTTTCAATTAGCTACGCCTTTTCACCAAATTAATCAAAATGCACATCTAATTCGTTAAATAAGATAATTAAATGCTTCAAAGGCATTTAGTTCTAGATTTTTAGGTTCAGGTCAATACAGTGATTATGTGGCTTGAGGAGCTGTCCTTCATGGCACTAGTAGACGAGTGGTGGAAAATTTATTCGTTTTTGGTATTCTAAGTTTCATTTTCAACAAAAAGTTAAAGCTAATTGAAAGAAGATGTCAAGGGATGGAACAAGTAGGTGTTTGAGGAAGTGGGTTAAAAGAAATAGACGATTTTCTCAGAAATTAGACTCATTGACCTTGAGGAGGAATCATATCTTTTTTCACAATCTGCATCACAACAAGGAACAGTTTTAAAGGAGTTCAAGAAGTTAGCAAGATTGGAGGAAATTTCAAGGAGACAAAGTTGAGGGCTGTATGGCTGCAAGTGGATGATAATATGAAATTTCCACGAGTTGCCAAGTAAGAGGATTAACACGGTCATGAAGTTAGAAGTGGATGAAATGGTTCATGAAAGGGAGAAAAATATCAAATGGGAAACAGAAAATTTTTGCAGTGGGCATTTTTCGGAATCATCTAATATCAGTCCCAAAATGGAAGGTATGGTCTTTGATCCATTCTCACCCAAAGTCTGACGATGTAGAGAAGGCATTTTCAATAGAGGAGATAGATGGGGTAATTGGAGTTTTGCTGGGTGACAATTCACCTGACCAGGATGGCTTCACCATGGCCGTCTACATAATGTGTTGGACCATTATGAAGGAAGATTTCTAGAATGTGACATAAGATTTTCATAGATATGCCAAGTTTGAGAAGAGTCTTGAGGCTATATTTATTGTTCTTATTCCAAAGAAAGGTGGGGTGGTGAACATCAAAGAGTTCTGACCAATCATTCTGGTAGGTAGTGTTTATAAGTTTAGGCAAGGTGCTAGTATATTTAAAAGTGCATTTGATATCATGGTAACATCAACAGGTAACTTCTATCCATAAGCAGTAGAGGAAGGCTAACCATAAAGAGAAGGGGCTGAGAACAACTTCTCCTTATTACTTATGCAGGAAGCTGTTCTGTACATTAGTGCAACTTTTAATATGACACTTTTACCCCTGGACTTTGAAAACAATTCCTATTGTTTTGTTTTTGTAAGCACTTAACAACATGTGTTTACCAGAAGGAGAAGCAGCCCCAAACAAGACCTAAAGAAGGTGATGGATGCTGTTATTAAAGAAGCTCCTTGCACTTTTATAATGAGGAAGTAGATCTTTAATTGTGTTCTGGTGGCAAATGAATACTTGGATTTGAGGTTAAGAAGCGGAAGCCCGGGTGTGATTTGTAAGGTGGACATGGAAAAAGCATATGTTCAATTGGGACTTTTTGTTGTATCTGCTTAGGAGGATGGGTTTCAGGCTCAAGTGGAGGAAATGGATTAAGACATGCATCTCAACCTCAAGGTTTTGTGAACTGTTCTTTTCCCATTTTGTTCCTTAGCTTGAGAGTGAAAGGCAGGGTGGTCTGCTCTCCCCTTCCTTTACGTCATCGTAACTGTAGCACTCAGTAGGATTATTGGAAGGAAAAAGAATTCTTAACTATTGGAAGGTTTGAAAATATACATTCAAGCTTCCTCAGTTACCCACCTTAGTTTGTGGACGGCACGTCAATTCTTTGTGATGCTACATGTTCTCAGCTGCATGCTCACTGGTATATTCTTTTGTTTCAAGAAATTTCAGGTAACTAGATTAACCTGCGGAAAAGTGAGTTATTCGAAGTGGGATGTTTTAAGTATCGATTTTCTCCAAGGCATTTTGCGATGCAAGCTTGGTAAATTCCCAGCTACCTATTTATGACTTCCATTGGGTGCTTCTTTCAAGAAGGAAACAATATAGGAGTCAATCATTGAGAGGGAAGAAAGAAACTTTCTACCAGTAAGAAAGGATATTTATTAGAAGGGGCATTGCTCCCTTCAAAACAAAAGGTTGCTCTCTATCTTTGAATCATTTCATTTCGTTTGTTATATTGGGTTTGGGGGCAAAGAGAGAGGAAAAACTGCAAAAGGACTTCCTCTGGTCAGGTTTTGGCAACACATTTAAGTTCCACTTGGTCAAACCAGGTCTTTAATCCTATGAATGCTGGTGGTTTTGGCATTAGGCCACTCATGGAATTCAGCAAGGATCTTCTGTTAAATGGCTGTGGAGACGCAGTGAGGAAAGGTTCCAGATTGGGAAAAACTGCAAAAGGACTTCCTCTGGTCAGGTTTGGGCAACACATTTAAGTTCCACTTGGTCAAACCAGGTCTTTAATCCTATGAATGCTGGTGGTTTTGGCATTAGGCCACTCATGGAATTCAGCAAGGATCTTCTGTTAAATGGCTGTGGAGACGCAGTGAGGAAAGGTTCCAGATTGTGGAAAAAAATATTTTCCATAAGAATGGTGGGCTATTGTCGCATTGGAGGACAAATCTGGTGCAGGTTAGCCACGGGGTTAGTCCTTGGAAATTGATTACCATGGTTACATAAATATTTCTGGGAGCGTCAGGTTCAAGGCAGGTTCTGTTTCTCATTTTCAGTTCTGGAATGGTGTCTGGTGTGGTGAATCAGCTCGTAAGGTCAGATTTGGAAATCTGTTTGAGATGGTTTGTATAAGGAGGCTAAGATTGAGGATTTATCTTGTCTGGTAAGGTGGGTGTCCTTCACAGAATATGAATCTCAAAAAACCACTTAGTTATTTGGAGATTGAATTTATCGATTCCTTACTAGCATAAGCAGACATCTATTCTTGTTCTTTTAAGTTTAGAAATGAGGACAAAGAGTATGGATCTTCAACTCAAATGGTACTTTCTTGGAAGTGTTTTCTTCACAGCTTATCTTGTGCTAACTATGATTTCTCCATTGTGCCTCCAATTTGGAAGTTAAAGAATCAAGAAAGTGTTTTTCTCTTGGAGTGCATCTTATTTTAAGACATTTGCATTTACCGGATAGATGTTACCTTTGTAAATCTGATGCAGAATTGGTTCATTATATTATGTTACACTGCAACTTCACCTCTCAGATTTGGTTGTTACTGTTTGCGAGCTTGCCGATGGAACTTTCAGCATAGTTTGTGTAGCTGGAAAATGAAGTTTGGCAATAAAAAGCAAGTATCTTGTGAAAGCTAGGCCCATCTGCAAGGCATATTCTCCTCAGAACCCAGGTATGTATGTCCCAGATTTCATGGTGATTATACTTGCTTTAATGTGTTACAAACAGGTGCTCTGCTGCGCACTGATTCACCGGTAACTGTTTGTAAAGAGGTTCGGCCAAAACCTCGTTACAATGTTGCCAAGCTGAAATCAGTGAGACAAATGATAAATGGGGAAACCAGGTGGAACTGAAAGAGGTGGTTAGGATTTTCAGGAGAGTCAAGAAAGGTTTAGAGAGTGGAAGTTCATCAAAGAGAAGGGGGCTAAAGAATCCTTAGTGGTCTTTGAAGAACAAGGGGTCAAGGAAAGGGAGAGGAGAAGGACCTATAAGTTGTCAATGAAGATAATTAGTTGGAATATTAGAGGGTTGGGGGAATAGAGAAAAAAAAGGCAGTTAGAGACCTATGTCTTGGGGAAAAACCAGAAATAGTGATTTTTCAGGAAACCCAAAAAGTGTCGATTGATCGAAGGCTGATCAGACGTGTATGGGGCAGCGTTAATAAGGAATGGGAATATCTTCCTTCTATAGGGGCATCGGGGGGATCTTGGTAATGTGGGACTCATCAAGGGTGGAGGGGGGAACTTGTACATCTAGGCATCTTATCCATTACTCTAAAATTCAAATCTTGATGACAGTTGTGAATGGTTGTTGGTTGGTGTGTATGGACCTAATGGTCCATGATGGAGAATTCTTTCTGGGAGTTGTCCAACATATGGGCCCTTAGGTCTCTACCTTGGTGTATTGTGGGGGATTTTAATGTCACCAGATACAGTCATGAGAAGAGAGGGAGTAATAGGTCAACAAGAAGTGTGAGAATTTTTTCAAGATTCATAAGGGAACATGAGTTGATCCACCCATTGGTGGGAGGTGAATATACATGGTCCAACATGCAGGAAAACCTTGTGCGTAGTAGATTGGATAGGTTTCTAGTCTTCGGATGATTGAGATTCCCTCTTTCCATCAATAGTTCAGAACACACTCCTTCGCCCCACATCTGACCACTTCCCGATAATGCTCTTGAACGTACCTCATAAATCAAGGCCAAGTCCTTTCAGATTTGAAAATATGTGGCTCACATACCCATGATTTAAGGAGAAAATTATGGAGTGGTGGGAGGAGAATCAGAATAGTAGTGGAGGGTGGGCTGGGTTCAGATTCATGAAAAGTTTACAATTCCTGAAAGGTAAAATCAAATTTTGGTATAAGGAGGCTTTTGGTAATGTTCAGGAAAGGAGGAACTTTCTAGAGGGAATTGAAAGCCTGGATAGGAAAGAGAGTTTGGCTGGGATAAGTGAGGGAGAGAGAGTTGTACGTAATAGTCTTAAGAGGAGCTAGATGAGACTTTAAAAAGGGAGGAGATCACATGGAGGCAAAAGCTAGGACGATCTGGTTGAAGGAAGGGGATTGAACTACTTATTTCTTTCACAAGCTAGCGAATGAGCCTACCAAGAAAAACCAGATCCATAGATTGAGAGTGGATGGGGAGGTTATAGAAGATGAAGGCGGATTTGAGGAGGCCTTTTCTTTGTTTTTTCGCAGATCTATACAAATCGAAACAGAAGTGGAGATTCAACTTATGTAAATTAGAAGGGATTGAGTTGGAAATGCAATCATCAGAATGGATGGAGAGGAAGTTTGAAGTAGAGGAGGTCAGAAGAGCGGTAAATGAGATCAATAAAGATAAGGCCCCGAGACCGGATGGTTTTACCTTTGCATTCTTTCAAGAGTGTTGGGTGATAGTGGAGGAAGTTCTAATGAGAGCATTTCATGAGTTTTGTAAGAATAGAGCTGTAAATAAGATAATCATTGCGACATTCCTAGTTCTTATCCCAGAAAAACAAGGGGCATTAGATATACACGATTTCCATCCAATAAGTCTCCCCGCGAGTCTTTATAAAATCATTGCTAAAACACTGCCCAATAGGTTGAAGGAGGTAATCTCACCTTTAGTTTCTCAAAACCAGTGTGCCTTTATCAAACAATGTCAACTACTAGTTAGTGTTCTGATTGCAAATGAATGTGTGGAGCAGTGGAGAAGGTCGAGAAGGGAAGGTGTGGTATGTAAAGTTGATTTGGAGAAGGCATACGATAAGGTGGAGTGGGATTTTTTGGATGCGGTGTGGGAATGGAAAGGGTTTGGAATTAGATGGAGAATGTGAGTTGAAGGGTGCCTTAGAAATGTCCAATTCTCTTTCATAATTAATGGTGGAGTGGAACGCTTGGTCTCTGCATCTAGGGGTCTACGAAAAGGGGACCCGTTGTCACCTTTTCTGTTTACCCTAGTTAGTGATGTCCTTAGCTGATTCTTTAGCAGTGCCTGTGAGAAAGGGTTGATTAAGGGATTTAGTGTAGTAGTAGAGAGGGTAGAGGTATCCCACTTGTAGTTTGCAGATGACTCCATTGTGTTTTTGGAGGCTTCTACGATCAGGTATTCCAAGTTAGATGTATTTTGAGATGGTGTTCGGGTTTAAGGTTAATCTTACAGAGAGCACCATCTCAGGGATAGGAGTGGATGTCACTTTGCTGTTAGAGCTTGCTGAAATCCTAGGATGTGGTTTGGCGGATTGGCCCCTGAGGTGCTTGGGCCTACCATTAGGAGGGAACCCAAAAGCTATCCAGTTCTGGGAGCCTATGATTGAGAGGGTGGAGAGTAGACTGACAACTTGGAAACGTAATTATCTATCCTTTGGAGGGCGTATCACTTTGATGCAGGCAGCCTTGATGAACCTACCTGTTTATTACCTCTCAGTGTTTAAATGCCCAACCAAAGTGTCTCAAATTTTGGAGAAATGCCAAACGGATTTTCTATGGGATGGCAAGGAAAAGAGGAAGGACCACTTAGTAAGATGGGAGGTAGTATGCCAATCAAAGAGGAATGGGGGTCTCAATCTTGGTAACATTGCAACTAGGAATTTGGCTCTTGGTAAATGGCACTGGTTATTCAGTGTGGAAAAAGGTACCTTGTGGCGAAATGTAATTGAAAGCAAATATGGTCAACATGAAAATGGGTGGGATATGCTTCCTGGGGCTAGGGTGTCCGACAATTCCCCATGGAAGGCAATATCTGGTATTGCATTGAAATTTTATCCTTCTCTGTTTTAGGGTATGGTCGGGATTCGTTATTCACTTTTGATCTGATCTATGGGGGGAGATACCTCTTTTTGTGTCCGTTTCCCTCGCTTGTGTCGGTTAGCCACCTTAAGGGATGCCAAGGTGGTAAACATATTGTATCTGTATGGTTTGAATCTGCACTTATTGGAATATCCAATTCCGTAGAGATCTTAGGCCTGCGGATATTGCTGAATTTGCATCTCTCGACCTCTTGCTCCAGGACCTATGTATTGACCCAAACTCTCGGGATTCTAGATTCTATTCTCTGGATAACAGGGGTGTATTCTCAACTAAGTTTTTCTTCTCTGTAATTAGACATGATGGCTCCTGTCATCACCCTGGATTTCTGTTCCTTTCCATCGGGAAACCTCCATTGCCACCAAGAGTTAAGATCTTTGACAGGACAACCATATTGAATAAGATAAACATCCAGGACAATCTCCAGAAGAAAAGGAAATACTTGGCTATCTCCCCTCAGATCTACTGTTCGTGTGGCCGTAGCGATGAGTTGGTATCTCGTTTATTTCTGCATTGCACTTTTGCACATGGGATTTGGTGTAGATTGCAATAGATGATTGGTTGGGTATTAGTTGTACCAGCCACGTTACAGGAGTTTTTTTATACAGTGGAGATTCTCAGGTTTAGGGAAGAGAGGCTGAATCATATACAAAGGAGTGCTCTTTGTGGGTTTGTGGTTGATATGGTTGGAGAGGAACAGAAGAATTTTTCAAGAGAAGTCCAGTGTTCAGGATGTGGTTGACCAGGTCATGATGATGGTAGCTTCTTGGATGTGTGTACACCCAGACTTCAGGAAGTTGTCAGTTTCAGATGTGATTAGGAACTGGAATCCCCTAGTTTGGTCCGGAATATATGAGCAGAGGTACCACAAGAGGTGGAAGCCACCCAGTGTCGAAGTTGTTAAGTTAAATTTTGATGGACCTTCCCTGGGCAATCCAGGTGCATCAGGGATTGGGCGAGTATTTAGAGACCATGGGGGGCTATCACGATCAGAGTTGAGATATGTGCATTAGTGACTGGGGTGAGGCAGGCCAGAGCTTTCGGGATACATGAGTTAGTGGTAGAGGGGGATTCAGAAGTGGTCATCTCATGGTTGAGGGAGTGCGGCCCCATGGCATGGAGATGGTCCTAACTTGTTCCTCTAACTAGAACGCTGATTGGTGGGATGAATATTTCATTCTCCCATATGCACCGTTCAGCTAATGGGATGACAAACAGACTAGCCAGGGAAGGAGTACATCAAGGGTCCTTATTCTGTGGAATGCCGGAAGAGGGTTTGACAGAAACGTAGCTTCAATGTGTATAGTGTCTAGTGTATATTCTCCTTAGTACTGTATAGAGTGTTGCTGCTTTATTTTTTGACATTTCTGTGATTTCACTCTTTGAAGTCACGACTGTGCATTCTCCTTTCTCTGATATTTCTACAATCTTCTTTATGCATAAGGATTATGATCTTTGCAGCTCATGGGGTGAATGGGATTCTTTTCAGCACTCCTTGGAGTTTTTGATGTTTCCTTCTTTGGATAGCTTTGCCTAAGCTAGCTGTTTGCTTTCTTTCTAGCCTAGTCATTTACACTTCGTTGTTTGTTGGGTTTGGCCCGCTATACTTACATACTTTATACAATACAATATATTATGGATTAAAAATAATAAAATTCATATATTATATACATGAAAAAAACAGACAAGGTCAAGAACCGAATTAGAGGTGACCCATTTATTTATGGGTTGGAAATAAATTAACCTATCCCAGTCGTTTTCCAAATTTTGGTTGGCTACATGAGTCTTGTTATACCATTTATTTCTAGGGCTATATATCTTTTAAATCTCATTTCACTATCTAAAACCACTTTGGCTTCCTCCTACAACAAGAAACTCTTCAACAACGTTGTCATTGATTTTTAACAGGATCAAACCATGTTTATGCTTTCTCTTCACTGATTAATGGGGTTACTCCTGGTTCCTTGAATGATTCTCATTTTGGATTTTGCTCTTTGTTCCACTCATTCATTGAGCATCCTCATCCTGGTTATGCTTGTTCTGTGAAGTTTTCTTTTCATTTTTTTTTTTTAATTTAGATTTCCCTAACAGCCTGCTCCCAAAACATTGTTTTTCTTACCTGTATTATAGATTTCTTCATGTGCATGTGTGTGCAGCCGCACACGAGTGTATATGTGATTATGCTTGGGCATGCATGTGTGATCCTTTGGTACTCTTCATTTGACTTGCTAATGATGTGATGTTGAAGGTCCTACCCAACACACTCCATATAAGTTGAGGTTGTTATGTAAATTCCTTGGTAAAGATATCTGATCTTCTCATCCTATATACAAAATTTTATTCTTGTCTGCTCACCATATGTTTTCCTCGACTCCCAAAAGAAACTGCTTGATTGAATGTTTATTTAATCTATTACGGTCACTTTTTCCATAGATCTCCTAGTTAGGACTAATTAATTGGTTATTGCAATCCTACATATTTGTATTGTGCACAGTATGTTGTGAGACAGAATGAAAGATTGCCACAATGATACATCAAACAAGATCACCTAGGTTTAAGAGGTAGACTTCTTGAGGGTTACATTTTTTAAGTTGTAGACTTCCTGTGGATCACATTGGTTTAAGTGGGAGAAGGTAATATGTTGTTTGTCCACTTATTTGAAGTACAATATAATGGTTATTTTTTTTTAGTTGGTAAATTGAAGTATTTATATTAATGTACAGATAAATATGGAGGCTAAAGCCTTTTGTAAATGAAAGGTATATAATTTATCTGTCAATTGTTTCAGCCTTCAGAATCAACTTTACATCCGCATTGAAATAAGAAATCTCATCAGACAGTAAACTGAGTAATTATAATCTAACAAGAAATAGTCTTTATTGCTTTCGAGGAGAATATTATAGATAAAGAGGGAGTACAAGAAATTGCCCAAGTAAATGAAAAGTATGCAGGCAAATCAGCAACAAAAAGCCTACAAAAACTAGTTACAAAATGTGCAACCTAGCCCAGTCGTTCACAAACTTCGAATAGGGCACCTCCTTGAATTACTAAATAATTGATGCCCACTGAAATAAAAAGGAGACACTTCTTGCAATGGCTGTGACCACCTCTTAAAAAATGTGAGAGTTTCTTTCCTTCCAAATACCCCGAGAAATAGTCTTCACTTTGGCTTCACTGTGCTGTTGTATTTCACAAAACCTCTTGGGTAGCTTACTATATATACCTGCTTTGGCCTCCTTGGCTTTTGGTCTCCATACTGCAGGAACGGAATCACGATAGTTTCCATACGACGCAGCAAATTTTAGATACTTGGATTTTGTATCTGCAATATCATTATTGGTTTGCTCATAAGAGAAGTATAGATTACAAATTTAGATGCTATGATTTATGGCGGTTTTTAATAGTGGAGAGCTCAGATTAATAGGCCCTGAAGATGTCACTCTAGGGCCCCCAGCATATCTTTTTTTCTGCAATAGACAATTCTTTGTTCCTCTAAGTAAAAACATTTTTTTTTCAACTTATGTTCTTATAAAAGAATTCTTTTGCCTTTCGTTTATCTTGCACGGTTTGACCAGGCATTTCAACCATTAATTTGGAATTTTGCAGATGTTTCTAATAACCCAGAATTGCTGCAAAAGATGGTCTCAATGTTACAAGATGGAGATGAGTTGGATTGTCCAATTTGCATCTCTCCACCAACCAAGACCATAATTACGCGTTGTGCTCACATCTTTTGCCAAGCCTGCATATTAAAAACCCTCAAACG
>JAUPMG010077983.1:0-12940 GCA_031762675.1 Pachysandra terminalis | reverse complement strand
TGAGTTTGTGGAGCCTGAGCTGGATATTTATTTTGGGTCCCCCCTATGTCATTGCGGGCGGTGCAAACCGCGGGTCGCACTGCCAGCTCGCGGGGGTCAAGGGGGCAGCGCCCCTTGACCCAGATCCATTTTCTAATTTTGACTTGTCAAGGCCTATTATTCTTAGACAATTTTCACTCTCGAAATTAGGGTTTTCATAAGGTTTCTCTCATCTTGTAAATCTTCAAGGATTATAGTGGATTTCTACTCCTAATTTTGACTTGTCAAGTCCTATTAGAAATAAGCTTTCGGCATTGTGTGTTTTTTTTATTTTTCTCGCAAGTTTTTTTTTTCTGTACTTATCGACCTGTATTGAGCGTATCGCGCGATACGCTAGACTTATCGACTCGTATCGCGCGATACACTCAACTTATCGAGCGTATTGCGCGATACGTTTGGTTTTTTTGGTATCCATGATAATACAATGGTGTATCGTATCAATACACGATACGTATCACGCGATACGCGTGATACGACACGATATTTTGAACCATGATACTGGTATGGATATTGTGATGTTGAAATTTTTAAAAGTCACGATCACAATAGTGATGGTCAGATTTCTCATATATTTGATGTTCTTTTTGTAGTGTTTTTGTTCAATTACTTTGTCTGCACACCCACACCCACAGTATATAGTATTTCTTAGTTCTACAGTACATATTCATTGTATTATTATTCAATAAATTCATTATATATAATTATCTTATTCTACAATATTCAAATATATTGCCTTATCTATGAATCCAAATTTCTTGATTTTTTTTATTTGATCAGTAATAGAATTTTATTAATAAGTCCAAAGGACTATAAGAGTACAGAACTAGGCCACTTTAAGCAACACCAGAAAAATGTAAACAGTTTGTGCCCCCTTGGCACAAACTGTTTAAGATGCAATCCAACACTCTGTACCCGATAGATTTGACACGTATTGGTACCAAACTACCACTGAAACATAGTAAACGTGGAGACATTGGAAATTTAAAATATGACTTTTTAGATGCAAAGATAAGCTCAAAATGATGAATTAAATATGTTTTATATCATACACGCACTCACATAGTATGTGTTAATGTAGAAACAAACTGCTACCCTTGTAGGCGCATGGAAACTTTAAGAAAACTTGATCAGAAGAAAAGGAAAGCTATAAGATAACACAAAATAATAAAACAAAAAGAAAAACATTCACATCCCTTAGAATACATTTATTTATTTTTTGATAAATAACACAATGATATATATAATAAAAAGGGAAAAAGATTACAACAAGAGAAAAAATTGAAAGCAAAACAAAGCAAAAACTATACAAACAGGCTCCAAAACTCAATGACAAAACTAAAAACTCCACCAAATCAGAGATGTTGACGAAAAGAAAAACGAGAGAATGTCCCACCGAAAAACTACAAGAAAGCCACAGTGGCCCAACATCTAGTAAAATCAGATCATGCCACGTCACTGAATTCCGGGAGGAAAGTCAACCAAGAAATCGCCATAGACATAATGGAATCGAAAGTAGCCCCAACACCCCTTCTTTGATCTTCAAAGATCCTTCTATTTCTCTTCCTCTAAATCCCCCAAGGGTAGCAAAGAAAACTGTTCTGTACATAATCTGACCTCTCTTACTCAACCCAAGAAAGACCCATTGGTTCATCAAATCTCTAACAGAATTTGGCATAACCTAAACATAGCCAATGTCATGGAGGAAGAGGTTCCACACCTGATCCGCAAAAGCACAAAACACAAATAGATGGTCCACAGATTCACTCGAGGTCAAGCACAAAGGGCATACCTGAGGAGACGAAGCCATGAAAGGCCTCCTTCTTTGCAAAATATCAGCCGTATTGATACGATGAAGGAGAGCAGTCCAAACAAAGGCTTTGACTTTAGGGGGGGACTTAGCTCCCACAACAATGACGAGGAGAAAGGAGGGGAAGGATGAGGCTCAACTGACATTAAATACTGACAAAAAGAGCTAGAGGAATAAGTTCCGCTGGACTCAAGACTCCACACCCTATGGTTAGGGGAATTATCACGTAAGACAAGATTCTTTAAAGACTAGTAAACAAGCCAGTTCCTCTAACTCAACGGATCTAGGGTCCCTTCTAAAAGGGAGATTCCATGAAAGCCCAGATACAAACCAACTAAGGACATCAGAGACAAAGGAATCCTTATGGGAACATATAGAAAAAATTCTAGGGAAACGGGAAGCAAGGGTGGAATCACCCCACACAAGTTAGACCAGAACCGAACAGAGTTTCCCAACCCAATAGAAATTTTCAGGAACTTACCGAGGATAAGAAAGACATCAGATATGGCCTTCCACTGGCTAGCCGATTTAATTTTGGACTTCAGGTTGATATCCCATCCATTCGCATGTACACCATATTTGCTAGCAATAATAGATTGCCACAAGGCCTCGCGTTCCACACTGAATCTCCAGAGCCACTTACCCAAGGGAGCCTTGTTTCTGATTTTAATGTTACCCAAATTGAGTCCACCCCTATCCTTACTAAGACACACCTCCTTCCAATTAACTAGGTGATCTTTTTTCTTATCTCCCCCGTCCCAAAGGAAATCTCTCTGCAGTTTTTCAGTCCTCTTACTAACCGAAATTGACATCTTGAAAGTAGACATAAAGTAGGTGGGGAGGTTACCTAGAGACGACTGAATCAAGGTAATTCTGCCCCCCAATGACAAATAACTCCTTTTCCAAGATGTCAGTCTCCTTTCCATTTTTTCAATAACAGGGTTCCAAAACTGAGAACCGTTGTGATTTCCATTCACGGAGACCCCCAAATACTTCATTGGCCATTTCCCCAACCCACAATCCATGAGGCTAGCACATTCCTGACTAAAATTTTTCTCTACATCAAGGCCAAACAAACTGCTTTTTTCTAAATTCACTTTAAGTCCAGAAAGCATCTCAAAACATCTAAGAATACATTTGGACCAGAACAAATTGTCCCTGGATGTTTCCAAGAAGATCAGGGTGTCGTCTGCAAACTGTAAATGGGACACCTCAATCTTATCCTTACCAATCTTGAAGCCTTGAATTAGACCTATCTCACCCGCTCTAGCAAAGAAGCAACTCAGAACGTCATTAACCAGAGTAAAAAGGAACGGGGACAAAGGATCTCCTTGTCTTAAACCCCTAGAGGAAGGAATGAGACCGAAAATACCTCCATTAAGGCAAAAAGAAAACTGGACATTACTGACACACCCTCTAACCCATATACACCACCTATCAGAAAGACAGACTCCAAAAAAACCCCACTCCACTCTATCATAGGCTTTTTCTAGATCGACTTTAAGAACCAGACTAGGATCTTTGGTTCTGGATTTCTCCTCCACACACTCATTAGCCACAAGGATGCTATCTAAAATTTGTCTGCCCTGGATAGCCAACACCTTAGCAATAATTTTGTACATACTGGTTACCAAGCTAATAGGTTTAACGTCTTTTGAACTTCACTGCACCTTTGATCTTAGGAATCAACACAAGGAAAGTGGCATTAGCAGCTTTATTAATGATCCCACTTGAATGAAATTCCTTGAATACTTTCATCAAATCGTCCTTAATGAACTCCCAACAATCTTGGTAGAAGGCCGAAGAAAAACCGTCAGGACCAGGAGCCTTATTTCTATCCATATCCAAAATTTCTTTTTTGATTTCTTCTTCCTCAAATTCTTTATCTAACAATTCCAAGGCATAATTATCCAACTTGGTACCATCCATAAGGCTCAAATCAAACTGAATTTTTGTTCAGAATGATACAATTTGTAGAAGTGATCAGAAATTTCCTTCTCAATATCTTTGTGATCCTCAATAATCTCTCCCTCCTTTTCCAGCAAGGAAATGGAATTCTTCTTTTTCCTGATATTGGCCATTTTGTGGAAGAATTTGGTATTCCCATCTCCATCTTTTAGCCAAAGCATTTTAGATTTCTGCCTCCAGCAAACCTCTTCTTCTTCAAAATATCCTCCAACTCCTTCTTCCAATATCTCCTATTATCTCTTTCACCATTATCAAGGGTATGATTCTCTTCTGGCCTGTCAAGATTCTGGATTTCAAGTAAAGCTTTCTTTTTTCTCTCTGAGATCCATCCAAAAACCTCCTTTTTCCACACTTTGATTTTATCCTTGAAATCCTTAAGGGATCTTAAGAATTTAAAACCCTCCCACCCACTTTCATGGTTCCTAGAATCCTACCATTCCTTAACATGTTCTTTAAACTTGGGGTGTAAAAGCCACATATTTTCGAATCTGAAAGGAGGAGGACCCCCTATACACACCGGCTCCGTATTAATCAAGATCGGGAAGTGATCGGAGATGGGTCTAGACAGAATTGATCGAGTGGTACGAGGGAAATGCTCCTCGCAAGAAAGGGAAGCCAACAACCGATGCAACCTACAACTAACAGATCTTTCTTGAAGATTAGACCACGTGAATCTCCCTCCAAAGAGAGGGTAATCCTGCAACTCACACTCATTTATGAAGTCTGTAAATC
The DNA here is from genome assembly GCA_031762675.1 of Pachysandra terminalis. Lineage (NCBI taxonomy): Eukaryota > Viridiplantae > Streptophyta > Magnoliopsida > Buxales > Buxaceae > Pachysandra > Pachysandra terminalis. The sequence continues at coordinate 8,394 of JAUPMG010077983.1, read as the reverse complement.
CTCTCATGCTTTTCGTGATACGACTCCCACTAGACTTTTCCTGAGTGAATCTGATCACATTGAAATCACCCACCAAACACCACAGATCCACCCCATGACTATGGATCTCTTTAAGTTCATCCCAGAAAATGTGTCTCTCCTTAGGTTTGTTGGGACCATACACCCCGACAAGAGTCCATTCAAAACCATCACTAACACTACGGAATTGTATGGACAAAGAAAATCTCCCTCTCCAAGCATTCGGCTTATGAACACAGTCCTTATCCCAGATCACACAAATGCCCCCTGATCTACCATTTGAAGGAATGCTCTCCTAATCCTTATTTTTAGCTCCCCCTAACTGTCTCAACATTCTCTTGGAAATGGTACCCTTCTTTGTCTCTTGTATCACAACAATATCCTCTCCACTTTTCTTCTCAACTCCTTAATTGCTCCTCTTTTCCCCACTCCCGAGTCCTCTTATATTCCAACTAACAATCTTCATAAATGACCGCCGCTCATCCCTCCGGGCACTAACTCTCTATTTTTCTTTCTTTTGTACTGGATGCTAAATTGAGATCTTTCCGTATTTTTTCTCTCACTCTCAGTCACTGGACCAATAGAGTCGGTTCGATTTCTAAACTCATCAATAGCTGCCGAAATGGGAATAGATTCCCCAAATCGGTTCCAGACCTGAATTTGGAAATTCGAAGCTAACTCTAGGACTCCTTCTCATTTAGAACATCTCTCAATCTGGCTATCCCAAGAACTCTCCTTTCTATTCACACCCTCCTCTCCCGACTCTTTTCGGGTAACATTCAAATCATCTCTGTTGTCTTCAAGAGAATTAGTTGGCTCAGAAGAAACATGTGACATTAAGTCCCTGATCAGATCCAATTGCCTGCATTTGATGTTAGAGTTCACAGAAGGGAAATCAACTACAGAATCCAAAACAAAACACAGGTTACCTGGGGGATCTGATGGAGACTTATCCTTGGAGAAAGACGGTGGACTGATCGAATAAGGTACCAATGGAGAACGATCTGACACACGAGTAGCAGAAGAAAAAAGCGGAGATAGAGTCGCCTGCCTCCCTTCATCAAACCAAACTTGGCTGGTGTAAAGAGGAGAGCCGTCCATGCCCATGTCTGCCTCATCCGGATCACCTTTGTCGCTGAATCAGAGGGAGATCTAATGCAAGATGCTCTGAACTATCAGCACAACCTGAGAGATGGTTAAAATCTTTCAACAAGATTTTTTTCTCCTTACATAGATCGTCTTCGCCAAGAGACCTCCCCATAAAATGGATTAAATCCTCTGCGCCATCTGAGATTTCAGGCCGACACTCACACCCTGAATAGGGAAACCTTTCAGCAGCAGCAGAAGGAGAAGAAGGAGGGCAACAGACAATAGAGGGGAAAGGACCTCTCTCAGGAGTGATACATGGGGGATGCTCGGAGGACTGCGAAGTCGCCGGTGGAGTACGCTCCCTATCTGCATTGCACTCACTGCAATATCCATTGAACCTCTGAAGAGCCTTCTCCACTTCTTTCTCAATCATCCTACTTAGTTGTTCGTGATCCCAGAAATCGACAAATCTGCTTTGACGAGATGAACTCCCACGGCTGCCTTTGCTTCTGGAGTATCTTGAAGCTCTTCTTCTGCCTCTTCCTCGTGAGGGCAAGGAACCCCTGGGGCTTCTAGAGCCCGAATGAAAACGGACCCTCGAAGTGGGCCTAGCATCAGCGCTAAAAGCCCTAGAAGAAGCTCGGCATATGGGCTGCTGCAAGTAATTTGGCCCAATTAACTTAGATGGATCCACGTTAATGTGTATGGGGCCAACAGGACCGCTGGAGCATTGGGCCGAAGTGGACGACCCCCCAGGCCCGTCATGAAGAGAATTTAAATTTGAATTTGAGTTTTCAAGTACGGTGGCAGGCAGGTCAACGACAAGGCCCTTACCCTTGGGCCCACCCATACCAGAATTGTCTCTCAACTTCCACTCTCGGTGAGACACGTGTCCGAGAAGACTGCATCTCCAAGAAATGACGGTTATCTTCAACCTCTATTGTCCCCGTCGCTGCAAGAATGCCGGAGCTCGTCGGAGTAGTCGAGGGGAAAGAAATATACAATTCAAAGCAGCTGGAGCCATCCCATAGAATTACCATTCTCGGGATTTTACGGAAATAGATCTCATTCACCCTCAAATGCACTTGACCAAGTCCATTTTCCTTTACTTCATAATCGCCTACATCGATTAATCCTCCACAAACATCTCTGATTGATTTAAAGGCGTCCACTGCAAATAGATGCATTGGAATACCCTCAACGGTAAACCAGACCTCGGAGTGATCTCGTGGTCCTACACAAACCCCTACACCCAGAGACCATCTTCCCAGAACCACCTCATTAAATCCCAAAGGGATGGCTTTTAACTGTGTAATACTCCTAGCATCCTGTTTGGACATGGCAAAACACACCGCTAATTCGTGATTGATAATATTCGTGTTTCCAATTTGCAATCCAGGACGCAAATCCAAAATTTTAGAACGCACTTCTTCCCAATCACTAATCGGAAGCCGTGAAGAACAAGAGATAGCGACAGCCCAATGAGTGGAGGAAGGGCAAGTTGCAATCACCAGAGCCCAACCAAAGTTGGAGACCCCACCGGAAGTCTTGTTCGAAGTCACAAGCTCCTTGACACCGTCACTCACAAAAGTCGTCTGAGATTCAGGCTCAGTAGCTGCAAGTCGACAACATTGCTTATCATTGAAGGCCGAAATAATCGATTCTCCAATATAAGACCATCCTGAGGCAGAGTTGTGCTTGGGCAAAAAGAGTACCCTATGCCTGGAGGCATTAACGATGGATGTAATCTTGATAGCATAACCTCTTCTGTTCTTCAGACTTTCCAACAGCAAAACTCTCCCCGCGACCTTGGACGAACCCTAAAACCCCACTTCCTCCTTTCTAGAGACCGATCTCTCCATCTTCCTGGTAAACCATTCCACCTCTTCTCCTTGCAAAATCAACCAACTCGAAAAAACTCCACAACTTTCTGTGATTCTCAACCATTTTTTGTTGTTTTGCCAATACCCTTCAAAACTAATCACCTTACCAGCTTCAGAAAACGATCTACGCGCTACTCCGGTGAAATTATTTGCCATAAACTTCTTGGCGTTTCCATTCACGACGACTTCAGCAAAAGATGTAGGGAGGCCGTTTACAGTTTCTGCTAATTTTTTCTTATCTTTTCCACCAAGCTTGGTATTCAAAACTGCTGCAATGTCATCTGAGTTGTAACCGGTGTCGATCAAGTCTCTGAGCTTTCCGATTATCTCATCTTTCTTTTTTTCTGAAGCTTCACCATCCTCTTCAGAGGATTCCGGCACTTGATTCGATCCCGTCCTCACAAACGACTGGCTACCTTCATTACTATTAATCCGGCTGTCCATCACACCAATAACCAAACCCTCCGGGGTTATCATCTCCGGCGATAACCGGAACTCCCTCTCCGTCGATGTGTTCTGCTCTTCCGAAAACCAATTGGTCAAAGGTGTTTCATTTTCTCCCTTGGAATACATTTATTACCTTTAACGAATAAGATAAAATCAATTTCAAGACATACAAATCTACTTTTAAACATCAAGAAAAGAACTCAAATACCATGAAAATGTCTTAGGACAAAAATGAACATGCTTTATTATATGATACAATCAATACAACATGCATAACCACATAAGCATCACATTTACATAGAGTTGCATGCATGCTCTAAGTTATTCACACACTGCTGATAATCACCAAGCGGTAGATTATAAAAAAATGCTGAATGTGCCGCAATAGCTGCCCAATCCATGTAATTTTGATACCATGCCTTGTAATTCCTTTTCAGTTGCTCATATTATGCTGTGTTGCTCCTATAAAATTCCCAATATGCTGTCCCATCTGCCCATATCCATGCCCATATGAGGAAGAAGATTGCGATAATCTTCCCGATCATATTTGTAATTAGGCTGATAAGACAAAGATTCCTCATGTCTATAACCATATCCATAACTAGGTTGATACAAAACAATGAAGATCCCTCGTGGCCATAACCATGTCCATATGATGAAGAGCCCTTTTGGTCATAACTAAAAGATCTTCTAGACCCATAATACGTTCCAGTTACAAATATACTTAAAAGTTCAACATGATTCGTATCAACACCTTGGGTAATCATACCCAACTTGTGTGGCTGCTAGATGTCATCATATCTCCATCGTTGATGACTTGAATGGTGTTGGCATGGTTGGCGATGATATTGACTTCGGATAAGTGTCATGATGAAGTGGCCCTGTGGTCTTTTTCTTTAGCGGTATGATTAAAGTACTGCTCCTTAGTAAAGGCAAAGCCACCTGTTGCTCCATAATTTTCTTGAGCGCCCTTTGGTTGTGACGAAACGCCATGCCTATACCATGTGAAGCGTCAGCACTGTTGTCATCATTCTTGTCGTCATCTTTATCATCATCGTAATCTCCTCATCACCATCATCATCCCGCCTCTCAAATGGCCTCATTGTCCTCTCAATTCTCATCATTAGTTGACCCTGTTGTGCTTTGTTGTCTCACTCCTTTCCTCACTTCATGCTTAGCTTTGCCTTTGTTAGATCCTGCACCAGCTCCTCTTCTGTGCCCTAGCACTGCTAACCCTTGCAGCTCTTACCTAAGCCTGACTATGCCTTGCTGGTGTATTTCCTCCAACATCATTAGTAAATCTACCAACCAAGTAGCTATTCTGTCGGCCTTCTTTGCTCATCTAGCGTATTCTACGGGTTATTCAATAGTCTTAAACTCACCTTCGCCTCTTCTAGTTTTCTTTTGGAGGTGTGCTATCCTTCAACCTCATGTTATAATGCGCGGACACAAGCTTCTTCAGCTTCACATAAGCTAAATGGTTGCAAACTTTAGTATGGTATGAGAGAGAATGTACTCCAATTTCTCTTAAATCCACTAAATGGAACAGTCTGTGACACTATAACCAAATCCATACATAGTAAATCTCTTAATTGCCATCCTCAAGTTCGGGCATCGGTGCCGCTGAGAAACCATCACTTAATTGTAGTCATACCGAAAAAAGAAAAATAAAATCATCTCATAATCATGACCTAGTTTTCATTAGTGATAAATAACCAATTGAATTAATTTTTTTAAGACCTTGCTCTATGGTAGTCCTTGCCTTGATAGTGGCACTATAACCAAATCCATACATAGCATTCTGAAATAGTTCCTTTTAGAGGGAAAGCTATTATTAGTGTTTTTCAACATTTTACCCTCAATTGTAACTTCTTTAAAAAGGAATATGTACCTTATTAAGAGCTGCATTGGACATAGTAAATCTCTCTATAACCTTGATATCACCCGTTTGAATGCACTTATTAATGATGTGTCATTTCCTAGGTCTTCTTTGTAATGATAAGCTGGATGAAGGTAACATTTTGGAAAAAAGAATAGACGATAAATTATATTTTGGTCGTATCACTTGGTGTTATTAAATAAATCAAAACAAAGCCATAGGTCGTAGGATACATGTTGCATTAAGGGCTGCACTAGATATAATAGTAAATTTCTCTATAGCCTTGGTATCACCCTTTTGAATGCACTTATTAAGGATGTGTCTTTTCCCAGGTCGTCTTTGTAATGATAAGCTGTATGAAGGCAACATTTTGAAAAAAAGAATAGACAATAAATTATATGTTGTTCGTATCGCTTAGTATGATTAAATGAGTCGAAACAAAGCCATAGGTCATAAGGTACGTGTAGCATGAATGTCATGGAGTTGGTTCTTCCATCTCTTGCTAATAATGGTACAATATCTCGTGTTGTCGAGGGGCAGCTGCTTTAATAGCACGCTTAGCTTTTCTTATTTTTCTGTTTATGTAACCTATCACGATTGCTTCTTGTTACCAATAACCTTTAATACTTTCTATGATAGAATGATGCATTTCTGCTACTAAACGTACATTATCTCAAAAATATTGTTGAGGATATTATTCAATTTCCTTTGCAACGGGGCCCCTACTAACTCGACAATCTTGCCACTTATCTGATAAGAACATTCTCTTTTGATTGATCAAAAAAAAGAACATTCTCTTTTGCGTTGCCTTCTGTGCATTATGCTATTTATAATAATGAAATTCCTGGCAAAGCATTTGATGCAGGGCCCAAATATATTTCTTGTGATTAATTGCCTCGTCAAGTTGAGCACCCAATTATTATTGCAAATGAAATTGGTATCATTTGTTTTCCTATCAGTCACATCCTTGACAATATTTCTCTCCCTAAGGTCATGGAACGTTAGATCGATGCGAGCAACATGTGTGATTGAGTATATGCGCTTTTTTTGGATCAACAGTTTCCAATCTTTCTTAAATGAAGACTGATTGTCAGTTGTCACTAACAATCTGAACAATACTCTTTCCTTTTTATCTGATAATCTCTTCTAAAACATTGCCAATCAATATAAAAAGATATTGGTAATCCTTGATCTGATTAGAGGCATTGATTAACTTGTGAAATTGTCTTTCCATTACAATAACCAAAAATTAATAATGGAGAGTCTAATAGTCCTCATCCATATCACACATAATAGTTACTCGTTATTGATCCCACTGAATGAATTGATGAAGTCTGTGTCTTCCACCTCTGCATGCAATATGGTCGTTTAATCTCGTAGTGGGTGGGACCCTAACTGCTGGCCTAGCATTAGCAATTTCATCTCATTGCTTGATTATACTGATTATTCATTGTATTTGGTGGGATATTGTTGTATATAAACCATTTTCCAGTAGCTTCACTGATTTCTCCCATTTTCTTGGATACCAAACATCCTCATCTTTACTTTCTCGTTTTAATGAAGAATCCCTCAATTCTTTCCTAGTGTAGAGGAGGGAAAGAGGTTTCATCGTACATTTCTGTAGACGAGGTAGTGAAGTGTGTTCGCCTCCACTTACTGAAAGTGATTAGAGTTGAAAAAGGATTGGAGAGTTGATTACCTTTCTGTAGATGAGGTGGTGGCCTGTGTTTACATCCCACTTGTTGAAAGTGATTAGAGTTGAAGAAGGAACTGGAGAGTTGATCGCAAAGGGCATTTTTGGATTAATTCCTTCTGTCTGTGTTTGGTTGGCCAGAATTTATAGGAAAGGAGAGGAAAACGATTCCAACGAGATTTGTGTGTTAGTACATTGGAAAATGTGGGCTCATTGGAAAATACTTTTCCAAAAGAGCCCCGTCTCTGTTTCCCTCCCCCGTTTCTTTGTTTCTTGTTTTCCCCTCGCTTTCTTTTTGCTAGTTCTTCCTAGCATGTACAGTTTACTATTTTCTATTTATACAATTGCGCCATTAACAATCCAAAAAAAAAAAAGAGAGCCTCATTTTTGTTCAAAAGCCCTGCAAAGTTTTCCCCATAGAACGAAGGGAAAATGATGGAAAGGAAAGGAAAGGAAAGTGTTCTTTTACTTTTCTTTCCATTGTTTTTTGACTAATCAAACATAGCCTTAATGAAGTTTTGGGTGGTTTTATGGATGATGCTAATGTATATGGTAGTAGAGTTCTTCTCAAGGTGAAAGTTTTCTCTCAGTGCCTACTGGTAGATAAGATTCCTATGATAAATTATTTGATCAGTAGGGGGATCGTAATGCCAAACAAATGTGTAATGTGGAAGGAGGATGCAAAAAGTATAGATCAAGTATTTATTCTTTGCAAGGTAAGAAGATAAGTGTGGTCCTTCATCTCTTTTGTGTCTTGGTGTTTCCTACGAAGCCTTTATCTCTCTTTAGTGGTTGGGGTTGGGGGGGGGGAAGGTTTTAAATGCCGATTTTGCCAGACATTTCGCCAGATCTGTCTGGCGAAATTTTGGCGGCATGGTGTGATATTTCGCCAGGTTGGAGAAATTTGGTTTTTGATTTTTTTTTTGTTTTTTAAGGGTTTAAATGATGGATGGAGTTAAAATATGCTAAAAAATGCATACTTTTACAAATTAACAATTCACAAACAACAATCACAATGATACAAATTACCAATAACATAACAAGTAGTCAAGTAGTCATTAGTCAAGTACAACTCAAAGTCTGAATGTGAAACATCATCAAACATCCAACACCAAATTACAATAGCCATCATCAAGTCACAAGACAGACAAGTTACACAACTCAAATTCAATTCAAGTACTCAACATAATGGCAATATTGCTGCCAACTCATGGTATGGTGATACCAGTTCGTATATTCTTTAACATATCTCTCGTACTCCTCTGAACTGATATTCACCAACATTCCCATGGGTGGATACTGAGGTTGGTAGGTGAATGAGACGGTGATAGCTTGAGGCTGAACCTGAATGGGGCCATAGGGATTATATCCTGGTGGGTTGACTG
>JAUPMG010077972.1:0-12942 GCA_031762675.1 Pachysandra terminalis | reverse complement strand
TTATTTTGAGGTTCTAATTCATTAGATGTATTTTATTTTATGTTTAGGTTGTTAAAATGTAGAAGTTTCTTTTTATCGTTTTAGGATTAATTTCATCTTTTTAAACCATTTTTAGGATTTTTCAAGAATTTAGTTAATTTAGTTTATTTTGTAAATTTTCTTTAATTGGCCAAATAATCTTGAACCGGGTAACCGGTTGAATAGGAAGTAGATGAGTGTCTAACACATCTTCATCTCTTAAATAAACCCCTTACCTGAAATCTGGTTAGACCAACCTAAAATTGCATATTTTTGTTCATTTTGAATAAAATTGATAAAACCCGGGTGACCCATCCACACCCGAACTCAATGGATGATAGCGACTCCATTTTAACCCAATCAACCTATGGTTCACCCGACCGTGGGGTGATCACAATATGCATTCGAACTGACCTCTCAGCTATTTCAACATTCTCTTTTTCTCTTTGTCTCTTCTCTTTGTCTTATTCACAGATAACGTTTGAGAAAGAACGCTCTTGGCAGAAAAGCGGCGCGACGGTTTAGGCTGTCTTGAGACAAATTCTCCCTACCTATTTCTTTGGAAGGGTTGTATTAATTCTTATGTATTAGTTGTCATTTCATTTTAATATATTTGGTCTTTAACAAATCCGGCATCACCAATATCATTATTATTAATAAGAAATTCATAATACGTTATTAATGCTTTTCATTTAATCCCGTGCATCGCATGGAATTTTCTTGACGGAGTTCACACGCGAATCCACTGTGTTGACTCGTCGTCAAGTGTACAATATTCCAGTCATTTTAAACGTGGGTCCAGGTTGACTTTTAAAGAAAGAATCGTTCTTCCGACTTTTAACAGGTAGCTTCTTTTTCCATTATCGGATGTAAATGGACGAGCCCGCCAAGTTTGACATTTCTTTCACTTTTGGGACTTTGGGTCTTTTTCTTAAAAAACCTCCTGTTGTCCGTATTAGGTCTCTCTCAGATTGACATGTCTTTTAGAATGCGTATGGAATGGCTTGTATTTAAGGATAAGCACTCATTTGATAAGTTGTTCAAGGAAAGCACTTATTTACAGCAATAATAAATTATTTATTTGAAAAACATAGCGTTTGATAAATATATTTATTTAAGTGCTTATGAAAATGTAGAAGTAAAATAGATATTATTAAAATATTATTAAAATTTAAAAATAATATTTATTTAAGTGCTTATAAAAGTTTAGGAGTAAAATAAGTATTTTAAAAATATTACTAAAATTGTGAAATAGCTTAACGCATAAGAGCATGGGAGAAGCTGCTCTCAACAGCAGAGGGCACCTTCTCCTTATGGGTAGCCTTCCTCTACTACTTATGAGTAAGCACAAACACATATTTAGTTTTAAAAAGTGATTATATAAGATATAGCTGCAATAAGAACTTATAGAAGTCGGGCAAAACGCAGCCTTAGAATCGGTCCATTAAGAAAGATGATATGATATTTTTAAAACTCTAAAAAAAAGGTAAATTTTAGGGGTCTATCACTTTAACCGGCTTCTACTTTAATAGGTAAAAATCAATAAAACTGGATCCTCTCAAGTTGTAATCACCGGTTAGTTGATTTGAAACCAATTAGAATATAACACGTACGATAATGTGTCACACCATCATTAATGACAATGTTTTTGTTCTCGATTTTTTGTGCTAAAAAATTTTAAAAATTCATTATAATTAGATACTTTATCCCACTTATCCCACGTGTTACATTTTAATTGGTTTTCAAATCAACTAACAAATAATTATAACTTGAGAGGATCCGGTTTCAAAGCCAATTAAAGTGGTGGGCCCCACCTTAAATACATGTCAACTTGTGAGGAACCTAGCAGAGATCTCATAGAAGGTTTCCTAATAGAGGATCCTCTTAATAGGGTTCACCAGAAGACAGGTGTTAATCTCGTGTGGGGTTCACACGACACGACAGTCTAGGTTCACAAAAGATCTGTATTCATACTTTATCATCTAATGATTTTCATCCTAACCCGCTAATGGATCTATCAATCCAATGTTAAAATCTGTCAACCTGCCTTGATTTAAGTGGGTTCAGGTCTAGATTGGGCTCTTTTACTTTTCTGTATTTCAAATTGGATGCAGCTGCGTTTGGCCCGGTTTCTATAAGTACCTATTGCAGCTTATAGCTTGTATAAGCACTTTATAAAATTAAAGATGTGTTTGGTCGCGCTTATGGGTAAGAGCTTACCCATAAGCAGTATAGGAAGGGTACCCATAAGGAGAAGCTGCACTAAGCTCTTATACGTTAAGCTATTTCATAACTTTAGTAATATTTTTAAAATACTTATTTCACCCCTAAATTTTTATAAACACTTAAATAAGTGCTATTTTTAAACTTTAACAATATTTTCATAATACTTATTTTACTCCTAATTTTTTATAAACACATAAATAAATGTATTTATCAAACAATATTTTCTTCAAATAAACAGTTTATTGTTTCTATGGATAAATGTTTCCATTGATAAATTTATCGAATGCCTGTAACGTGTTTGCCAGCCAAAAAATAGAGCTCCATCACTATGGGCCCCACTACGTGCATTTGCATTTGAAAGTGGGTCCCGTCGTTCTTGGATCCTGGGAAAAGGTAACGATAAAATTAGTACTTGAGAAGCTTTTTTCCAGTCAAGGATGATAAGGGCAGTCGCTCTAGCTTAGGCATTGGATTGGATGAGAGCTGATCAGGAGCTCGTGGCCTTGCTTTGCTGGTGAGTGTGAGGCTACCTTTGCTTTGCGGGTGAGTGTGAGGGCATTCTATTGGCTACTCGCACAAGTAAATAAAAGAAGAAAAAATTTAAAATATTTTCTTTATTGTTCACATGAATTAGATGACGTGGGCCACTCTCGCTTAGAAAGGTTTCACAGCACAAAACCAGTTTTCTCTGGTTTTGCCTTCAATCACTTGTACCCTTTTTGTTTTTAGAAAGAAAAAAAATGAGTATGGTCGAAGAGTTCCCTGTATTTCTAGGCAAAGTCCTTTCGGCGGCATTCGATAGGTTAGATTCTGATGAAGTCAAAGAATTCACACATCGAATGAAGGTTGATGGCGATCTGGAGAAGTTGAAGAAGAAGTTGCCGATGATTGAGAATTTGCTCTATGATGCAGACCAGAAGGAGATAACGGATCCAGCAGTGAGAAGGTGGCTTTACGAACTCATACACCTAGCCTACGACATTGACGACCTGTTGGACGAGGTTGTGACCGATGCTAGACGATCGAAATTAGAGGAGGAATGTTCTCGATCCAATAAGGTACAGACCCTTTGCTCTAAATTTTTTAATCTTTGGTCTAACTATAAGGAAAGTGGTAGAATAAAGGAGCTGAATGAGAGGTTCGATGAAGTCGCGAAAGAAATGCACAATCTTGGGTTGATCAACCAGGGTTCCAGTATTAGACCAGTCAGCCTGCAGAGACCACTGATGAATTCTTTTATACTTGACGACGCTATCTTTGGCATGAACAAAGATGTGGAAAAACTACTTAAATTGTTGTTATCAGATGATGATGATGATGAAGGAACTGGAGATCATGACATGGTTTCTGTGATTCCCATAGTCGGTATGGGAGGGATTGGCAAGACCACTCTTGCTCAACTTCTCTACAATCGTGAGGAAGTGAGTAAACGTTTTAAGCTGAAAGTATGGGTTTGTGTGTCCGATGGTAAGTTTGATTTGATTAGGGTAACAAGAAATATTCTCGAGTGGGCTACTGCCGAATCATTTATACTCGAGGGACTACTACAGCTTCAAGAGAGATTGAAGAAGTTATTCAGTAATAAGAAATTTTTACTTGTTTTAGACGATGTATGGAGTGAGGTTTACAACGATTGGGATCGCTTGCAAGCTCCGTTCAATGATGGGTCACGAGGTAGTAAAATCATAGTTACTACAAGCAGCGAATATGTTTCATCAATGATTGGAACCGTTCCCAAATACCGCCTAAGAAAGTTATCAGAAGAAGATTGTCAAGCAGTGTTTAACTACCATGCGTATGAAAATGAAAGCCCTGATGCATATCCAGAGCTGAAACCAATTGGGGAGGAAATTGTAAAAAAGTGTAAAGGGTTGCCTCTGGCAGCAAAGACACTCGGAAGGCTCTTGCGAGGTAAGCTAAGCATTGCTGAATGGGAAGATGTCTTGAATTCAAGACCATGGGATCTATCACAACACAAGCATCATGTCCTTCCATCTCTTAGATCGAGTTACCATAATCTCCCAGCTCACTTAAAGCAGTGTTTTTCCTACTGTACCATATTCCCTAAAGACTATGAATTCAATAAGAAACAACTAATCTTGTTATGGATGGCTGAAGGTTTCTTGCAGCCCCGGGGGAATGAGATAATGGAAGACATAGGTGATGAGTATTTTAGTGAGCTATTATCAAGATCACTCTTTCAACGGTCAAGTAGTAATGAATCACGATATGTAATGCACGACCTCAACAACGATCTAGCTCATTATTTTTCCAGGGGAATATGTTTCAGTTTTAAGGATAAGTGGTCAGAGGTTGATATGTCATTGATCCGCTATACATCGGTGCCTTATAGTGGTTGCAACACGATGGCCGAATTTGAGGCATTTGATGAATCTAAGAGCTTACGGACCTTACTCATCATATCACATTTGTCTTTGTTTCTAGAAATACCAAAACGACTCCCACACTATCTAATCTCAAAACTACCGTGCTTACGTGTGATGTGTTTCAATAATTGTGTGAACTTGTATGAGTTGCCAGAATCAATTGGTAATTTGAAGCATCTTAGGTACCTCGACCTCTCCAAGACTTCTATTGAAAGGTTACCCGAATCAGTGAGCACGCTTTTAAATTTACAAACATTGGTACTAAGCAATTGTGAAAGTCTTGTGAAATTGCTTACTGACATGGGCAACCTAACTAACCTCCGTCATCTTTATATTGATGAATGTAACAACTTACAGGAGATGCCATTAGGAATTTATAAGATGACAAATCTTCAGACGTTGTCAATGTTTGCTGTGGGCGAAAGCAGTCAGTCAAGGATAGAAGAGCTAAGTGATGTGAATCAACTCCGAGAAAAACTCAGCATTATAAGATTGGAGAATGTAGTAAACATTTACAATGCCATATTAGTGAATAAAGAGCATCTTGATGAATTAGACTTGAATTGGAGCTTCCCACTGGACAATTATGGTACTAATAGTGAAATAGATCAAGTTGACTCTGAAGATTGTAGTGTGGAATTAGCAGTTATTAACGAGCTACAGCCTCACAGGAATCTCAAAAGGCTCACTGTTAGCTGGTACTATGGTACAAGATTCCCTGACTGGTTGGGGTATTCATCCTACTCTAACTTATTGAACTTGGAGCTCATTGATTGTAGAAGATGCCAGTTACTCCCTCCCCTTGGGTGTTTGCCCTCTCTCAAAAATCTGCAAATTAAGGGATTGTGGAAAGTAAAAACAGTGGGCTCCGAGTTTTATGGAGGGATTCTTCATACATCTAAGCGACCATTTCAATCACTGAAGACATTGGTATTCGAGGACATGAAGGACTGGGATGAATGGTCTGGAATCGAAGAAGAACGTGAAGAAGAATTCCCTTGTCTCATCCAGCTTGAGATAATAAACTGTCCCAAATTAAGGAAGTTCTCGCACCGCTTTGTAAAATTGGAAGAATTAAAGATACAACAATGTGGAGAATTGACTACACTCCCAAGTTGTCTTCCTGTGCTCAGCAAATTACACGTAAGGAAGTGCAACGAGATGGTCTTCAGAAGTGTAGTTGACTCCACTCCTCCACCACTCGCCTTCCTAAGTATTTCAGAAATTTCAAATCTGAAGAATCTAATGCTACCTCTTGAACAAGAAGAAGAAAGAAGGTCATTAGTGGGTCCGTTGAATGCACTTAGAGAATTGGTGATCAGTAATTGTAATGAGCTTGTGAAGTTGTCATTGTCAAATGAAGTCAGGCGAGGATCACAACGCCTTGCATCTCTTCGAAGTTTGGACATTTCCTTGTGTCCTCAACTTGTGTGCTTGTCAGACGATGAAGATGTGTTGCCCTTAAAGTTTCTTACGCAACTAACTATCAAATCATGTCAGAATCTTCACTTTTTCAAATTCCTTTCCTTACCTAAAATCCTTGGTATTGACAGTACCTGTCTTGAAAAGTTGACAATCCATGATTGTCCAGGTTTGGTTTCATTTCCAAAAAAGATGGAGTTGCCCTCCAAGCTCAGAGATCTTGAAATTAAAGGGTGCAAAAATCTGAACACATTTCCTGAACAAGTGAGGCACAATAGTGACAACAACAAAGACCCAATATTTCTTGATAGGCTGAGGATGTCTGATTGTGATTCTCTCATTTCTTTTACAAGAAGCGGTTCTTCTTCAGGCGGGGTGCCCTTATTTCCTCGACATCTTGAGATTTGGAATTGTCCAAATCTAGCATCCTTACCTGAGGTGATGATGTACAACAACTGGTTTCTTGAAGTTTTGGAAATTGGAGGTTGTAATAAGCTCACATCATTTCCAAGTAGTGGAAGATGTTTAGGGGGTTTCGATCCTTGCATTGTTGTTGTGGCTGACAATATGAATGATGACTTACCTTTGAGTCAAGACAAAAGAAGAACAATGACTTCTGTGCTGCCCACCACCAACAACACCATCACAAATGTTAAAACAATTATAATCCACGGGTGTAATGATCTCAAATCGTTACCTGACAGTTTGTACAAGCTCACATCTCTCCAAAGTTTGGATATCTCGAGCTGTTCCAGTCTTGTTTCATTTCCGGCTGGAGGGATACCCATCACCAGTACTCTCACAAGTTTTACAATCTACGAGTGTGAGAAGCTCATGTTCCTACCAGATGGGCTACACAATGGCATGTCTCTTCGAGATTTATCCATATGCCGCTGTCCCAATCTTGATCCCTTCCCGAGAGGGGGGTTTCCCGGCAACCTAGAATCACTTGATATCAGAAACTGTGGAAAACAAAAGTGCGTGGTTGAGTGGGGGCTTCACAACCTCATCTCTCTTAAGAGCTTGACAATTGGAGGATTTTCTGGTCCAATATGGTTTCCTGACTGTTTGCTGCCCCCTAATCTTACCCTACTTTCCATTGAACATCTCCCTGATCTCCAATTTCTACCCGAGAGGTTTCGCAGCCTCACCTCTCTTCGAGAATTGAAGATCAAACACTGCGATGAGCTCACATCATTTCCAGAGAAGGGTCTGCCCTCCTCTCTTGAACGATTGTTTATACGGGACTGTGAAAAGCTTGCATCATTTCCAGAGAAAGGGCTGGCCTCCTCACTTGGTTCCCTACAAATCGTCAACTGCCCTATGCTTAAAGAACGGTGTGAGAAGGAGAAAGGGAAAGATTGGACCAAGATAGCTGACATACCCCTTGTAGCTATTGATTGTAAGTTTTCTTGTTTCCCGTATACTCGTCTATGCTTAATTTCTATAGACAGAATCATTGCTTTCATTAACAACTGTCCATTGAAGACCAGTTTCAATGTTTTGATAATAATATCTGGGGTTTCGTGTTATGCATTTAGATAAATTTCAATGAAATGTGAAGAGGATGAAAGCCTGAAATACAGCCTTGCCTTAATAAATAGTAAGTTTCTACTCCTTCTTGTTCCATTTGTCCAAGCACATAGCATGATGCAAGACTGAAATTTCTTTACCCTTCTTGACTTATTGTCACTTGAATTTCAACTCTCCTTTATTCTTCCTATGAACTATATCTTTCTTGATTTTTCTTCTTGATATATTTTAATTTTATTTTTATGGTTTATTAGCCACACTGAACATGGATCCATTTCCATTCCATGCTCTTAAGCAAATTTGAAAAAATGAACATCATAGCAATAAAAATGAACATTGTGTTTCTCAGATATTTTTTCCTGCAGATATATTTTAATGATCGATTCATTCTCTCTTACTAATAATTTTGGTTCTAAATTCTTTGCAGACTTGCATTGAAGATTAAGTGGGTGCTTGTGATAGAAGTTCTGTTTTGGTATTTTAATGCTTCATTTCCCTTAGCAATCTTTTCCTCAGTTTCCTGTGAGTGGCATTAGATTCAACTTTCTTGCATCAATTTATCTTTTCTACTCAATCGATTGGGTTAATCTTGGATTAGAAGAGGTAAAAATTTTAGTACTAAAACGTAGGGTAGTGGCTTGGGATAGTAGTAACCCGAAGTTGTTCAATAACTACATTGTTGTTATGTGGAGATTGATGCTACTGAGGCCTTTGGGAAGTACTGATGATCCAACCATCGACTCCTAATTTTCTGAGGGTTGAAGGGTATAATAGTAATTTCACTTATTGTTATTTTTAGCCCTAACTAATGATCCAACCATCGACTCCTAATTTTCTGGGGGTTGAAGGGTATAATAGTAATTTCACTTATTGTTATTTTTAGCCCTAACTAC
This sequence comes from Pachysandra terminalis, assembly GCA_031762675.1. NCBI lineage: Eukaryota > Viridiplantae > Streptophyta > Magnoliopsida > Buxales > Buxaceae > Pachysandra > Pachysandra terminalis. The sequence continues at coordinate 4,463 of JAUPMG010077972.1, read as the reverse complement.
AAGGTATTTATCATACTTTTTGTGGCTGCTCTTTGTAACACTTTTTCTGAACTTGTGAGAATAGTAGAACCTCATCTGTATCTGGGGAAGTAGGCATTATTTGCCGAACTACATAAATCGCTGTGTTTGTGTGTGCTTGATTTGTGTTCCTCATCTCTGTTTATCTTTCTTTCTTAACATACATGTTGTGGTTCATGAAATAAACAAAGGCTCAAGTGTAAAGTTATGCCATGGCTGGATAAGATGCCTACTAAGAAGTTTGCTTCTCGGCCTTAATGACACACCCTTGTCCTCCCATCTTTTGCATTACTAGATTATTGATACAAATAGCCATTAGGCTTCACGATGGCATCATTTGGCTGTTTACCATTTTAAAAATACTAATGTTAGGATAGTCTCTATGTTTATTTGATTTTGATAAAGCCTTTTGTTATTCTTTGAATGTTTGCAGATTGTTTTGTGGATACTATTGGTCATGTCCTTGCACTTGAAGATGCTGATGTTGTCTTACTGTGACACCAGATGGGTATTCCAGAATAAGATGACATATTTAACATACATTATCTTTCAAAAAAACATTGTATAAAGCTTGTGGGATCTTATTTTTGATTTGTACTATTACAGTCCTTAATGTGGAGGTGAAAGTGCTTTAGTTTCCTTGATCATGCTGTGTGTAACATTTACGAAATTAGCGGTCCTCTGTTGATGTATTAAGGATAATTGGTTTTCTTGCACGTCTTGGTTGCTCTTTAATTTATATAAGTGATATACTGTACAGTTTAGCCACACTGAACATGAATCCATTTCCATCCCCATGCTCATAGCAATAAAAATGAACATAGTGTTTCTCAGTTATTTTTTCCTGCAGATATATTTTACCGATCGATTCATTCTTTCATACTAATAATTTTGGTTCTAAATTTTTTGCAGGCTTGCGTTGAAGATTAAGTGGATGCTTGTGATAGAAGTTCTGTTTTGGTGTTTTAATGTTTCATTTCCCTCAGCAACCTTTTTCTCAGTTTCATGTGAGTGGCATTAGATCCAACTTTTTGCATCAATTTATCTGTTCTACTCAATCGATTGAGCTGAAACCTGAAACCTGTTTGGATTCTCTGCAAAAAGAAAGAATTAAAAATTTCCATAACTTGTTTGTTTTCCTTTCCTTTTTCTGCTTGTAGATGGTTGAGGCATATTTGTTGTTTGGTTAATTGTTTCTAATTTCCATTTCATGAGAACCATTGTAGTGGTCCTGCAGTGGCATTGGATTTTCTTGATACAGTTATCAGTTTTTTTCTGCCCACATGGGTTACTTCCAAGTTCCAATTGTTTGCATCATGTAACCACTATAGCGGATTAGCTTTAGAAAAGGATGTTTCCCTTCAAATCACCATCAAATTTTTCAGTGATCAATCATCCTCTGTTGCTTCCTTTTATGATTAGATGCTTTAAGTTTGAAATCTGAGAAGTTTTTGTTAGTATTAGGTTATTAAGATCTGAAATTAGATGGAAATTTGAATAGAAGATTTAAGTTTCTAGTTGCATTACTCTGCTTCTTGGTTCTTTATTGGCCAAATTACTGATTTTCATTTTATTTATGTTGTTGTGCAGTAGAATGCCAGGGTTCTTACCATTGATGGATATGAGGATGTTCCATTGAATGACGAGAGAGCCTTGCAAAAGGCTGGGGTCAATCAACCGGTAAGCATTGCCATTGAAGCCGGTGGCAGGGATTTCTAACATTACCAATCGGTAAAGAATTCCTCCCCCTCCCATCTGTCTTGTCTCTTTCAATATAGTGTTAAGCACCAATTACTCTAAAAGCTCAAGCTGTTAAAGAATGGCACAACAATGTATATCAAATGGTTCAACACCTTCCTGCACGTGCGGGCTCCGCACAGGAACAACACATCCATGGGATAACACAGGGACACCAAGGCAAACACACACCACACACACCCGCACAGGAATAGCACATCCGTGGGAGAATAAACATAGAAATATAGGCCCCCAGGATTTGATCACTTGACCAACCACTCTGATACCATGTTAAACACCAATTACTCTAAAAGCTCAAGGTGTTAAATAACGGCACAACAATGTATATCAAATGGTTCAACATATAGTTGTTCTCTTTCATGGAGCAAAAATTTAGGTTTTCGATATGAGGGAATCTGATTTCAGTGGTTCAACATCCAATGGTGCATACCTTGAGAAAGCTGTCGCATACAAGGCGAACTTTACAGGTAGCAACAAAGCTTTAAATGCTTTAATTTTTATCTTATTTCAGTATATGCTGGATCTTTATAATCGTTTCAACCCCATTGCATGATTTTTATCTTATTGAAGTATTTTGTGAGTATTGGGTTTTCCAATCATTTGCTTTCTGGTGCAGGGTTGGTGCTCCATTGATCGAGGGGAAGGCTGGGGATGAAGGCAATTCTATAAAGGTAAATCTCCTGTAATTTGCATCCAGTTAAGAGTTTTAGTTAAAAATCAACCTTTCCTAGCAATCCATCCATCCCATAGATTGTGAATAAAGCATGAAATGAAATTTTTGTTTCTTACTTGAGGGAAATTAGGGGAATACAAAATCATTACAGTTAGTCTTCATGTAATTAGGTGTAAGTGATTGTTTGGAGCATAAATAACAACTGTTTTATGTTTGGACATCACACTGAAATTCTGATTCTGCATCAAAGAGTTGCAAATCAGGTTTTCTTTTTCAGAAGCTAGACTAAGTTTTTTCCTTCAAAAGTGGAAATATTTTATAGAACTCTATGGTGTAATAAGTAATTTGAAAAAATGGAAACATTATAGGAACAATATTGGCATGCATTGATATTCTATTAGATGTTAAAAATACGATTACACAATCGAAACTTATCAGACGACCAAAAATAAAAGCAAGATCAATATCAAGTGGTACACACACTGTATACTATACACACACACTAAGATTATGAGAACCAGCTTTAGTTATAATATTTATTTAATTATATTACCTTCACATATTTGAATTCAGGATTAAGACTTTGTCAGGCAACTATTACCCAGATTGAGCTAATAACACTTTCTTTATCAAAAACATAAAAGAAACGGCAAGAGCAACACTCCCACCTGGTTTTCAGTTCCATCCGACTGATGAAGAGTTGGGGGTATTACCTAAAGAGGAAAATTGATGGACTGGAGATTGAGCTTGAAATAATCCCAGTGATCGAGTTATATAAGTTTGAACCATGGGAACTACCAGGTAATTTATAATTCACCTTTGTAAGTTCGAAAAAATGAAAATTATATTTGTTTCTTCAAATTTGTTATATTTAGTTTTAGTTTCTTCCAGTAGAATTTATGTTTGGGCATTCAGTTTAAGATTTCCCATTAATAGATAATAAGCAGGAGATTACTAGACAGGGTTTTCTAAGAAAAATGAGCTCATGGGATGAATCTCTATGAAAGTCAAGACAGGAAGAATAGAAACTAGGAATGTTTTTGCTGAACCATTAGAATTCCACTTAGACAATTTGACTCTTCCAGTCGTAACTGTACTTGTATATCTGTGGAATATGGTATGCCTTTAATAATGGACTAATTCTCATCTTTGAATTGGCATATAGTCTTGTTAGTGTACATTTGTTTGTGTTTTCCTCCTTTTAAAAAGGTAGTATTGTTGCTTCTGTTCTTTATAAACTAAACTAGTCCAAGAATTCTTTCTTTGGAGCATCTCTCACCTTTTCTTTTAAAAGTCAGTTTCATAGCATCACTTTTCCTTTTTCATTAAAGATCAAAGAGAAGAAACAGCCATATACAAACAGTATAATTCTCCATGACTTTGTCATCCTTAAGAGTGTGTTAATGATTATGAGATCTGAGTTGGAAACTGTTGAGTTGCAGACAAGTCCTTCCAAAGAGAGATATGGAGTGGTTCTTCTTCTGTCCACGGGATCGCAAGTATCCGAATGGTTCACATACAAATAGAGCCACCAAAGCTGGGTAATGGAAAGCCACGGGAAAAGACCGCAAAGTAGTCTGTCAGTCTGATTGAGAAAATCTGGGTACTGAAAAGCCACGGTCCATAGAACCATGCATTCACCAAGCACTACACAATCTATATATCAGTTTGCAATAAAAATGGATCCTACTCTCATCATGTTCCTTCTACTGATATCCAATTCATATTATTGTATATGTATATATAGACGCTCGATAGGCGTTCTGGACCACAAGTTATTTTCAAGTTTGGCGCTCTCGTACCCGCTCGGCATTCTAGTGACTTGGGCTTTATTCAGGTCCTATTTAAGGAGCAAACCCCAACAAAAGAGGAGCCTGAACAAAATAGATATTGGGTCCAAGTCCTGCTACATTTTATATTCTACTACTAAACATCCATGCACAAGTTGTTCAATGAACACTAGTTTTGTCTACCTTAAAGATACATGCACAAAAAGCTCCCTGAAATTGCAGGG